>JALIZH010021372.1:0-43084 GCA_030522465.1 Rhipicephalus appendiculatus | reverse complement strand
TATGAGGAGCCTATATGATAGGCGGTAACATAAAAATATTGACATGCATGTCATGTGCGCAGTGGCGTAAATGTAGGCCGCTCCTTGCTGGCGGCTTCGTATTACATCGATTCCCCCCGGAGCGTGGGATCTGCCGGTTTTTTTTCCTGAGATTCGTCATGAGCGGCTGCCTCTCGCCATTGGCCAGACGGCCAGAATCCCACATGTCAAATGACCCTGCTGTATTTCTAAACAAAAAAACTCACAGGGTCCACCTGTCTCTAGAAGTGATTTTCACAACGGCGTAGACTTTTCATATAGGAATGGCAGACACCTCCTGACGTGACTCGTGCGGCAATGACGAAACGATTGAACATCTACTGAGCTTTTATGACCGAACGCAACGTTCTGCACAATGCGCTGAACAAACTAGACGACCGACTATTTTCGAAAAAGGAGATCCTCGGATTGTGGCCGTGGACGTTGCAGGCCACTGGGTGGAGCGATTGCTTGTAAGCGCGTAATGGACAGGCGCATATGTGCCCTGAAAGTACGTTCTTCCAATTTCTTTGTTTTTTAATCCCTTCATCCCTTCCCCAGTGCAGGGTAGCAAACCGGACGCGTGCCTGGTTGTCCTCCCAGGCTTTCCTTCCTTCCCCTTTTCGTATTCCTGCCCGCAGCTTCGACTACAACCATGATAACCTATATATGCGAGGAAACTTTTATATGGACCGTTTGTGGTTGGGCATCACCCATACAAGGGCTTACTGTCTTCGTATTCGAATGACGGACAGTGCGTCTTGCCACATTTATGGGTGTGACGACATCATCGAAAATATTCTCGCACATAACTGCTCTTCCTTAGAAAAAAAAAGATAAAAGATGGAGACTGCACAGGGCGTCAAGTCAACTGGGTGAAATAAGCTTCACTGTTGAACAAAAAACCTGTTACGACGGGCCCCCTGACTGCCATCTGGCGTGAGCGCCATAAGAACACTGCTGTACTTTCTAAGGACATCTCAGGCGTCTGAGCTCTGAGGGTGTATTTTATTGCGTTGTAAATTCTGCTATATGCAGGCGTGCATCAGTGGCTTCCCTGTTTTCTTTAGTGGAGGGAAACTAGTGACCATCTTCTTGCTCGTCCAAGCTCTTTAGGTCGAGCCCTTACTGACGGCTTTCCGAATATGGAGAAAATGCGCTTTAAAAAAGTGAAACTGCTAAAAAAGAAATTGTTCTAGTTCCCGTTAAGAGTTATATTGGATACATAGGATATCGTAGCATATGCTTACGTAAGGAAGGGTCATGATAATTAATGAAAGGTAATTGAATGCGTTCACTGAAAGAGCAGACAATTTTCGTGTGAGCAACTGGGATCGCGGCGGCCCCTGGAGGTGCCGATCTCGATGTACTTTTAAGTGCGAAGCACTTTAGGGGGGCAGGCTGTCGTATGCTGCCGTCGTCGCTTGGTGCAACGCAGACTAAACCACATATAGCATAGCCAGCTGTAGCAAATTGAGGCCGCGCTCGTGCCAAAGAAAAGCCTTTTTCCTCTTGTTCTTCGAGCGCCATGATAATAATTTTAACGCAGGATTTCTCCCTTTTGTTCTTCGAGCGCCTTGATCATGATTTTACCTCAGGCAAATCTACACATAGCATAGCCAACTTTAGCATATTGAGCGTGCGTTCGCGCCAAAGAGAAGTCTTCTTCCTCTTGTTCTTCGAGGGCCTTGATGATGACATAAAGTGCGGATTTAACAACTTTGACTAGGCAAATACGACAGCACAAACCACGTATAAAGAATTGAAAGAAGAAGTGAGCGAGAAATAGAAAGAGAGAGAATGAAAGGAAAAATAATTAGGAAGAAAATTAGAAAGAAATAGAAATAAATAAAGAAAAACAGAGAAGAAACTGGAAAAGATAACAGGAAAAAAATAGAGGAGGAAAGAAAGGGACAACCGAAGAGAAACAAAGAAGGCTGCCCAGCTCCGCACTTCCTTCAGGCTTGGCACCCCTGGGGGCGAAGCTGCGTTAATTTTTTTTTCTACGCGTCCTCTGAGACGCGCTTTGGCAGCACGCGAAACAAGAAGCAAACACGAGGGATAAACCTGGGCACACGAATGCTGAGAGTAGAGTGTTACTGTGGAGACAGCTACGTGAAAGATCAGGACGGCCTCCAGAATTTCTTTCCTTCTGACTACCACTTCGTCGAAGGTTAGCAAACCAGGTTGCATTTGGTTTGCTAACCTTCGTCGGGGGCGTAGAAAATTTCTTTGCTTCACATCTTCTTCCTCTCCCTCTCTCTCACTATCTGTATAGGCTTGTCGAAAATAGTTTGAGCACTTTCATCCTTGTCTAAGTGGTTTTCACTTCTCCACAAGACGCGCTAGACAGAACCAACAGAACGAACAAATATCTTGTCGCTCCACTAATTCACGCAGGAAAGCCTCCCGCTTCGACACCTCTCCATTAGTGGTAATTTGTAAATGCAAAGCACCTCTGCTACTCGCCTAACACAAGGCATAAACTCATTCACAAGACGCCGTCCGCGAGCTTTAGGAAGCACACCGAACGACCTTCGTGGCCAGACACGCATTACTCTTCAAAATTGCGCGGCATACTAAGTGCCTATTTCGCTAAATTATTCAGGAGCACATGCGCACGTCCGGGTGTTCGGCCGCGGCTGTTTATTGCTGGTACAGTAGCATCCCTTATTTCTTGGAGAAGCGCATACCTTATACTGTCTGCTGGGCATAGATAGAAAGAGGCCGGCGTCCATTCCGACAACTATTAGTTTTCCAGCACTTTGCATGTGACCTGTTTAGATGATGTACACGTGGCTTATATGCAAAACAGCGTACGCCTGGGATGAAACCTGAGGTGCACTTGAGAGTTGCTTTTGGGGGCGTAGCTTTTCTTCCCCCCCTCGCGCAGCTTCTAGTTTCACGCATTTTTTCGTACGAGTAAAAGGAAGTTCTTGAAATGAGGAATATCGGAAAAACTGTGCACTTTCAACGTACTTGTCGGAAGAAGACTCTAAAAGATTACTACTACTGCTACTGCTACTACTACTACTACTACTACTACTACTACTACTACTACTACTACTACTACTACTACTACTACTACTACTACTACTAATAATAATAATAATAATAATAATAATAATAATATCTCGAATTTTACGAGCCAGAAATATGATATGAATCCGAGAGACGCCGTAGCGAAGGCCTCCGGAAACTTTGATCATTTGGTATTATTTAACGCGCACTGACATCGTACATTACGAGTGCCTCTGGCATTTCGCCTGCATCGAAATGCGACTACCGCGGGCGGGATCGAGTCCACTAGTTTCGGGTCATTAACCACTGCACCACTGAGGCGGACGAAAAAACGGAGAAGAGAAAGATGGAGGAGAAAAAGAATTTGATTCATTCCCTCGTAAAAGTAAGACCCAGTCACAGAATACACGGGAGGAAGTCTGAAAAGAAAGCAAGAAACAATTCTTAACTAGTAGTAAGAGAAGTGTATGTGATGTGGCTTTGTTTATTACAAAGCCATGCTGAAATGTGATTACGCGTGTTCTTTTCACGTGAAGGCAATATATCAATTTCGAAATCACGTGCAGCCTTCATTCGGCAGCGATGGTGGTAATAACGCGCAGGCGCAAACAGAACGAGTAGTAAGAGCCAATGACAACTTAGACGTAAACTTATGCCTCCCTTGAGAATTATCCGAGCGCTCTTCGTTCATTTATTACATATTCAGAAGTGACTTATTGGAAATACACATAATAATAATAATAAAAAATTACACCATCTCCCGCTAAAGGGAACCATGTGTAGATGTGAAGCAGCGGGCACTAACGCTTACACTGGCGGCGGCGTTGACGCTGGCGCTATCGCAGCGTTGCGCAGGAGAGAAAACTGGGGAGGCGCAAAGCACGCAGTGATGGAGCGGTGTTTCCTACTGGAACATGCCAATCACTGCTAATGGGCAATGAGAGACAGAAGACTCCGACTGGACACAGAGACCCGCACTCCGCTTTTAGTTAACGCGCACGCTGCGAATTTTTATTGTTCAACAACGCACAGGAGAAATCTCCCACCGGCACCACCTTGGAGGTCAAGATCCATTGCTATATATACGGGATGGCCAGTGAACGGTTGTGCAGCGCGAGCAGTCGGTTTTTTCAACCAAGAAACTCGCTAGCAGACGCTGCCTGCGTCGGCGTCGCGAGGCGAGAGAGGGGGGAGCGTAGGTGAGGAGAGAGAGGGGGGGGACGCGAATGCGCAGTGGGCAGGGATGCCTAGAGGAGAGAGGGGGGAGGGTAAGAGGGGGAGAGAGGAGGGGAGGCGCATGCGCAGTGAGGGTGTGGTTGCCGCGGGGAGGGATGCCTATTGGAGGGAGAGGGGGGAGAGGAGGGTTTTTATTTTTATTTTTTTTTGAAAGGTTTGCGCATGCGCAGTAAGGGTGGTCACGCCGGCACACCACCACCACCACCACCACCACCGGATTAAGCTTCGCCATAAGATGCTTCACATCTAATAATCAATCAATCATTTATTTATTTAACGTGCCCAGGAACAACCATAAGGTCTTTGTGCAGGCGCACGCAGTATTAAAAAAAATAAACAATGCAATGCAGACAGTCTTCAGAAAGAGACAGCAAATAAAAAGAGCGAAAACGCATAGACAAAAAGAAATCAATGCAAAGGGGGGAAGAATAAAAAGACAACACGAGAATGAAGGAATGGGAGTGAAAAGTAATGTGGAATATACACAATTATGCGGAAGGCTTCCTGAAAGACAGAAAAGGGAAGAATTTATACATTGTGCAAAACTATGTTAAGACAGTGCATAGCTCTGATAAAAACAATGACTGGACAATGAAAAACATCAAGGTCAAGAAAGTTAACATTATAGAGACTTTGTATTCTGTGAACGGTAAAGTGTTGGAAGAAGCTGGCAGGTACATGAAACGGTCGATTTTCTCTGGTTAACTTACGCGGTATTCGAAAATTTATACAACTGAGAAGTAAAGAGCAGGATATCATACCATGAACTAGCTTGTAAAGAAATAACAGGTCAGCGCGATTTCGTCGGCAGCAAAGTGATGGTAATGATAACAACCCAGCAGTGTTAGGACAAGACCCAGAGTCATTTCCAGCAAAACGATGGTTGACTAAATGCTAATAATAATAATAATAATAATAATAATAGTAATAATAATAATAATAATAATAATAATAATAATAATAATAATAATAATAATGTTTATTTACCATCAGTACAGAAATAATGATGGAGGCGGTAGGAAAAAAAAGCGATAATCCACTTGACAGAGTTCCCACTCCCGGGAAGGTAGCAGCAGCGGGGCACAAAACGAAAAATAAAAAAAATAAAAATACAGTTCCATACATGTGTACAATGAGAGTGATATGTATCTAAACCAACGTGAGAAATGGAAAAAAAAAAACGAAAGGAAAAAAAAAACACACATACCCAGACCATTAGCACTTGCTCCTAGAAAAAAAAAATATAGATAGCTCGTGTACGCGGAAGTAGCTGAAAAGAAAACTAAGCTCCAACTGCGCGAAAAAATGCGGCATTCGAAGTGATTGGCGTTATCAGATGCTATATGCCCTTAGCACATGACCGCGGTAATAGGAATGATAAATCAGTGTCCTAACGTTCAATTTTGTTTCATTCGGAAGAATTCATTCAAAGAAGAGTAAGTGCAAGTTCTGTGACGTCTTCTACTGCTGTTGAAGCAACGAAATGCGTTACCGACTCGGCAAACATCTGCCAAACGGGTGGAGGTTACACCTAAATATGGCTTCATTAGAGCTTAGTGAAAAATGTTTAGCGTGATCGGACGTGTTCCTTGGCACATGGAGTGTAGTTACCTAGCATCGCATGTTATCGCTGGAGCAAAGAATTCACGAGGGGGGGGGGGGGGCGTGTTCCTTGGATGTCCTTTATGAATCCCCCAATACTGATAAATTCTGGCAGAATCACCTGTTTTTTAAGCCTACATAAGGCATAAAATCAATGTAGTCGTTGTACGCGTTGGAAAGACTGGAATGTCTGCAAAAATTATAACACCCCCCATGACCAGAAAACATACAAAAAAAAGGGGGGGGGGGGGGGAGTTGGGCGTGGCTCAAGGTGTTTTACCCTATTTCTCAACCAATTCCACCCCATGTAGAACCTCTATTTTTCTTAAAGGGGTTCACTAAGGAGACGGTGGAACACTTACTAGTGAAAATAAAAGCCTAGTGCACTTTTGAAGATTTTGGTACTCACGTCTCCTTACCAAAAAAAAAAAAAAAAACCAAAACAAAGAAAGCAAAATAACAACAAAAACAAAATGACAATAAATTCATTGGAATCGGATGGACGCGTAAAAACTTATACAAGGAAAGCAACGTGTCGTGAGTTGAGCCCTTTCTTCAAAACTGAAAACGTACGCCTCACACGTGTTTCAATAAGGACACGAGGCGCATACCGGCAAAAACACCTTTCGTAAGAATTTTTCTTACGAAAGCGTTTCAATCTATCCTGTCGCTAAACCTATTATTCACCAAGGCACGTGGCCGATCGAAATAAATATCACGTAGCGTAAAATTTATCCATGTATCACCGGGATGATCACAATGATGAAATGTCAGCCTAATTGCCCAAATGTCTGTATCTCCATAGCGTGGACATTAAATGCAAAAAAAAGAAAACGATTTTCGGCAGTATAGCTCGAAGAACGCCATAATTAATGCGATATTTGAGTGAGGACGAGTTCACAAAATTGACTAAGAAAAAAAAATCTTGCCGAAAGCAATCTAACGGCTTTGCGAGATTGAAATCATGCTTCTCATATTCAATTAGGAAGATCTATTTGTTCAAAAAGATTCCTTAGAAGCTATTAGAAACTAAATAAATGAAAGCTTGGGGAACACGACAGTGTCTGGAAGCTGTTCTCATGGTTATCCAACCCAGCGCACGTTGATTGAGGTAATTTAAGCCCCGTGGGCGCGGGCGAAAACTCTTTCATTGCTATTAAAGGCACGTGCCTAAGGCGACCGCGCCCAGGGTGTAATTCCATCGACGTGGACTCATCACTCGTTTTCTACTGCGAATTGAAAATTTCCGCGGTAGCATTGAGCAGACACACAAACAGAAACGAGACGCCTCGGTGTTTTAGTAGACTGCAATTGAACCCACGAAATTTAAAGTCAGGGGCATAATTTCCGCTCCTTACTTATCTTAACTTTTTTCTAAATGCACCCAGAGGGAACATCCCACAGTTACTTCCCCAAGGGCACTCGCAATGACGAGAACCACCCATACCAAGGACGGCTGCACTTATTCAGCTTATGACGCATTTCTTCTGGTACAGGATATTTTTTTTTACTCCGCTGGGTTTCTTTCGGTTACACGCCAACCGTCCACGTGTCTTCCTTTACCTTTGGTGCGAGAACAAACAAAGAAGTACGAAGTAATTCACCGTAAAAACACGGAAAGCAAACATGCGGCCCACGCCTTTGGGGAAAGCTTACGCGACTGTGAGACCTCTTTCAATGAAATCAATTACGAGATGTTGTAGCCTTCAGTTAGCGTGGGAGCTTCTTGCTTGGATAAGGTAAGGAGATAGGAGAGCGTCTGGCGAATTTCACAGAGATTCTTGCGGAGCCGAGAAAATCTCGAAATAAGGCGCTTATGACGGCCGAGACGTGACGGAAGACACGTATACGTCACAACGTATATGTGTGGAAAAAAAAGGCGAACATCAAAAGAAAGAAAGAAAGAAAAAAGAAAGAAAGAAAGGAGGAAAGAAAGAAAGAAAGAAGGAAAGAAAGAAAGGAAGAAAGAAAGAAAGTAAGGAAGAAAGAAAGGAATTAGCTGTCACCAGCTCCAGGCATTAGGTACACCCAGCTATGACTTCCTTGTTCTCTTTTTCTTTTTTTTTCTTTCACACGACATCTTTCCTTAGTTTGTAGATGTCGAGCTTTGTCTTCGGGTTGCTAGGCAGTAGTTCGCAGTCGTGGTCGTGGTGGCGGTAACCGCAATGAAGATATTGAACCAGCTACGCTTCGCGGACACCGATGAAAGAGCAAAGCTGGAGGCGTTCCCTTCGTCGGGCTAAAGCACTTCTGTGTTTTGCATGTCCTTCAGATATGCCGTATCACTGCTGTTTATTTAACACTCTCTGTTAAGCTTTGAGCTGGTGGTATAGTTTTATCGCATCTTGACCATACCACTGTTATAAACAGGCTTACAAAGAAGCCTTCGCTTAAGATGCTTCCGTATGCTGCATCACTGTTCTGTATTAAACACTCTCTGTGAAGCTTTGAGGTGGTAGTATAGTTACCACCTTTTATAATCACAACGTATCACGTGACGATGGTGTGAGTATAGTAACGCGCGCGTCATTTGTTGGGCTAACTGTCGCCTTCTTCCTTTTTGGTGGAAGTTGTATGTAGTAGGATTACCCGATTGCTGTGGCACGTACGCGTTTATAATGATGATAGTGTTCTGATAGGTCGTACAGATTTCTGTGGCACATACCCGTTTGTTGGGCTAACCGTTGCCTTCCTTTTAAGTGGACCTGTGGTGAATAGTGGAATTTACCCAATGTCTGTGGCGCATACCCGTTTATGATGCCCGCAAGAGTTACCACGAATGGCGGACATGAAAAGCTCGACCAAGCACAGCTCCGCTGTTAAAAAAATTCAAATTATTTTGCGTTAAACATAGCTAGGGATAGTTTTAGAACAAACAAGCCAGAGGTGTCTTCGTGGCCTGCTAGTTTCAAATAGAGGAATTACAATAACAATCATAATTGTCGTAATCAGCAGCGTAACCCCTCTGATAAATCAGCGTGTCAGATATGTGGCAAATTATGCTACTTCATCACCCACAGATGATTTCCACGACGAAAACCTACAAGTGCTCGCTGCGTTGAGGTCTCTCATGACCACAATACCCACTAACTTAACCAGAACGACCACTCCAT
The DNA here is from genome assembly GCA_030522465.1 of Rhipicephalus appendiculatus. NCBI lineage: Eukaryota > Metazoa > Arthropoda > Arachnida > Ixodida > Ixodidae > Rhipicephalus > Rhipicephalus appendiculatus. The sequence goes on along the minus strand of JALIZH010021372.1, from coordinate 34,094 downwards.
CAGCTGAATGCGCACTGGAACTACTAATTATCCCAACGTCCGCATTACTACCAGCCTTATGGTGGCTCGCGTTTATACTGACGTCTACTCACACATAATTCAACGCACTGGCGTTCCTACGCCTGCTGAATGTTTATTCATCAGAGACGTGAGTGACGGAGGAGGGGGGAGAGGTGCCATAACCCCCCCTTCCCCTACAAACTCTTTCCCGGGAAGATCTTGATGAAAATATCTCGTGTGGATCATCTCTTTCAATAAAAATGACCCCCTGGATTGCAGCCAATGATATCTCCTATTTGAAGGTACGAGATTAAAAGGCGCCAAGCAGAGCACTGATGTCTCGAGATACTGGTGTTAAAGATCATTGGCACCATGGCCGAGAAAGCCAAATATACGCTAACGAACTCATGAGTCGACTCACTTAGATTCACTCATACTAGGATGGAGCCGTGAGTCTGAGTCTGCGTGCATCCGAGTGAGTAATCTTTTGGTGAGTTGGAGTCCGAGTGAGTCCGGCTGAGAAAAACTTTAATGAGTCTGAGTCCGAGTGAGTCTGGTTGAGAAAAAAGTTTGTGAGTCTGAGTCCGAGCGAGTCCACAGGACAAAATGTATTTCACGAGTGAGCCTGAGTGAGCTCCACATTTTTGTCGACCTATGACTGAAAGTACTAGATTGCTTGGAGCCAGTTCATGCAAGCCTTTTTTAACATCTTGGATTCTAGTCAACTTTTAGACAATCGAAGACGAACCGTTCTCAAATATTTCTCGGTTGTGACTGTCTGGATGTGTGCGGTGAACGCTGACATGTGTGTGCGCGTATTAATTATTCCATTTTTCCTCCATGCTTTCTCTATTCCTTTTTCTTCCCTTGTCCCTCCCTCCCTGTATTGTAGGGAAACGGGTACAAGCTAGCTAGCCACCGTGCCTCTCTATTGCCTCTCTATCTCTTTTTCTATTCATAATACCATGCAAATCATAATCATTATGCCAACCAGAATACCAACGTAAATTACAATAATAATCAGTATTGAAATAATCTTGCTCGAAGCCAGGTCAGAGTTATAAAAATTGCAGAAATAAAAAAAAATTCATACAAATGTGACTCATGCATGTCACACATATAAAGGATGGCCAAGCTGGCAAAAATTCCTGTGTAAATAAATGATACGTAATTAAACAAATAGACAAATGAATAAATATATAAAATTAGGACACTCTGTGTTATAACCCTCTAAATAATTTTTCTACCAATATATGTAGCAATATATGTGTTAAAAGCAAGCATGTTTAAAGATACTTATGTTTCCGACATCATTATTTTCAGTTCAATTACTTTTCTGTTTATGCATGCACATGTGTTAAAGTTTATATATATGTGTCCTATGTTTTTTTTGTATTTCTGTCTGCTTAATTTGTTGTTATTCTAGTATAAATATCCTTTGTTTACTGTGTATGCGTACGTTGACCAAAATCTATGTGAACACTGCCTTTTGTACGGGCCCCCAGGCACTTTCAAGCTGCATCTTCGCCGCTTTTCGCCTGGGGTGACCCCCCAACAACTACTGTTGGAAATAAACTTTCTTGATTCTTGATGATTCTTGAAATTGATAAATATGTGAATTCCTTGCCCAGCTATGTGGCTTTTGACGAAAGTCGGAGAAAGTCAGGTGAATCGATGAAACAGTTTTGTAAAGAACACTTGTGAGAGCGCAAAGGTTCTTAGGTGGACCAATTGGCTCATGAACATTGTGGTAGAACAGCGCAAATACCAGGGTGAAAAAAATGCAAGACACAGCGCTGGCTATCAACTGATAACGACATAAATAGAAAAAAAAGGAAACAATATTGCAAGAAGCTTTTCAAGTTGTAACAAAATTTTTTGGAACATAAAATTGTACGTATTCAAAATAAATCCAGAATATTAAACAAAACCGTACTTATTGTAATTACCCTGTATAATAATTATTACATTAATTCAATTGTTCAGTTGCCAACATCATGCTTCCATCATACTTGCGGCTATCTATTCGAGTGAAATCGGTATGAAAGGCGAAAGGCGTCGACTGCCGCTTTCATTTGGTTCGATCAGCTCGGCTGAATGGCATGGCGTGACAACAGGCATGCATGCCCGACACCGCAGTGCACACATGCATTTGCCCCAGCTTTCGTGCAGCGAGTCATCGTGTCCTGTAAGAGTAGAGAATTCAGACATCCTGTTTTCAGTGTCTTCTCTCGACATCGCCCTATATAACCCGATTTACTAAAGAAGCAAAAATTATGAGGACTATGGATGCCTATTTGCGGTATCAGAAATTGAGTGGGCCCCACTGACTTCGAGGCAACTGTGTATAGGTGCAAAAAAAACGGCCAACATCGATTTGTGGCCGAGTGAGATAACAAAACATTTAATATGTGGTGAAAAGCTTTTGAACAACAATGTATATACAGCTATAAGCTTTGAAGGCTGTCGTAGAGAATTTTGTTGCCATTCATTGTATTTGTACGCTGACGATCTGTTCAACTATTGACTACAGAAGGTATCGAGCAAGGTCTGTGTTTTCTGCAACCAACGTGTCAGCTTTAGTGAAGTAAATGTGTTGCTTTAGAAGTACATACATTGTCGCAGATAGTATGTTATGGGTTAATGTAAAGATGAGCTGGCAAAGCGGTTACTGCTAGCTGTCTGTCGGTGTAGTAATAAAGCAGACGCAGCGTGTCGATCCATTCAGATGCAATTGTGAAGGCAAACGTGTGGGTATGTATTAATTCGAAAGCTAAAATACACATGTGAAATGAAATTGGGAGGGCGAACACGTGTGTATGTACTAGTTAGAAAGCTCAAATACACATGCAGCTGGTTTGAAATACTATTACAAAAAGAAAACACGAATCGTAATAATCTAAACATGTATTTCAAATTACTGTACAGCTTTCGTAACCTTCGATGCTCAATTGGTGGGAAAAATGCTCGGTAACAAGCTTTCTTACTATGAACATGGACATTATTGTCATTAGCTGCGAAGTAATCAGTGAAACACCTCGTTGAGACACGAAGTGACAATCGCTGCCAACCTCAATGCGGTGATATGCGGCTTATTCAACGGAACGGATTTGCAACTTCGTAGTATGGCTGCCATTAGAAATGTGGTACTCCACGCCGATGCGGCGCTGTTGTTTCAAGGACTCCTCTTGCATGTTAACCTTCCCCATTCTTCATACCCGTTCTTTGAGACCCTAAGCCAGAAGTTTTTTTTGGGAGGGGGGGGGGGCGGAGGGCACTTGCCGAAGGCCTTGACTGGTTGAGAAAAACACCTATTTTCATCATTCACCTTCATTGAAACATCCCCCCCCCCCCCCCCCCATTCCCCCCTTCGCTACGGGCCTGCGTTTCGGGGCACTTAGAGGCACGTTAAAAACTAGATGAAAATTAATCCAGAGTTTCACCACTAAGGCGTGCCTCATGACCATATCGTCGTTTTGGCAAGTATTGTTATAAATCAGTAAATTATTGTTATTTTTCTTGTTCTTTTTCTTCTTATGGTTCTTATTATTGTTGTTATAATTGTTGTATTCTCCCTTCATCTACACAGACGCTGAGCCACGCTTTCTACGAAGACTGCCGAGGTAGCCATTAAAGGAAAAACATTGTTCAAGGAGAGGTTGGTGCCTAGGTGTGGCTCCGGTCACTCCTCTTCTCTGACTTAGTAGTTTGCATTGAGAACTTCCCAATCATCAGACGACAGCACGAAATTGACACATGAATGGGAATCCACGTACACAATGCCAGTGCTGCTTAATATAACTGTACATGGAATGGGAGTGTTCACACGTTATAAATCACCTCGCCACATTCAGTGAGTCAGTAAGCCAGCTCGTATGTTACCACGGAATATCGACTCTGAGAGAATGACCGACAATGGGAATGTAGCCTTCCGAAATATATAGAGCTGCAGTGAATTAAGTAATAGTACTTTGCAATTGAAAACCTGATATTGTGCACCCATGGCGGCTTGCGCATTTTTGACGCCACCGGTAACCACCGGTAAGTTACGTTTTTCGGACGTAGCAGGTTGGTCTGTTCTCCTAGCCTTTTGAAGGCATTTTTTTGCTCTGTTAGGCTTCCTGCTGCTGCTGGGTGCACTTTGTGAGCGAACTTTGGAGTGTATGTGTGCTAGATATAATGAGTGACATATGTCCATCATGCGAAGGCAAGATTCATGAATTGGACTCATGGCTACTATGTTCTGAATGCAAATGTAGTTATCATACTGACTCAGGTTCGGCGGTTAATGACAACGCCTACAAAAAGAAATCCGCGGCTGCTAAACAATCTTGGACATGCGTAATGTGAAAATCGTCGAAAGGTGGCGCCCATTCCGCGGAAGTGCAGAATGGAGCAATTGATAACATCGCCTCAGAGCTAGCGGAAATTCATCGCAAGCTTACCGAACTACTGGACATCAAAGTAAAGGTCGACGCTTTGTCCGAAATAAAAATAACTGCCGATAGCATTGAGAATCGATAAAAGTCATGGCCAGTAAGTACTATGAAGTTCTTGCGCAGATGATAAAACAATCGGCAGACATCTCAGATCTCAGAAAATGGGTTGTGAAGCTTGAAGGACAAAAAGATAAGGAAAAGAACGTAGAAAAACTTCAGCGTGAGCTGAACGAGTTAAAGCAGTACAGGAGGCGTCTAAAACCGTCTAAACCTCCAAGTGAATGGCTTAAGCTATCACAAAAACGAAGACCTTCTGGCGAAGCTCAACCAACTGGCAACTGATCTAAAGCTTCCACAACTTTCTGAGTCTGACATTGAAGCTGCCCACCGACTAGCGTCGAGAAACGAAAAGAATGCAGACAAGTCCAATACTCTGATGGTGCTATTTTCATCTCACCAAACTAAAAAAAAATGGCTTGCAAAGAAAGGGGACTTGAGGAAAGCAAAGTCAGGTATATTCTTCGGTGAAAACCTCACGGCATACAATAAGAAGCTTTTCTGGCAAATGAAAACTAAAGCTTTTGAAAACAATTACAATTTTGCATGGCATAAGAGCGGCAAACTTTTCGTGCGCCGCAGCCTGACTGATAGCTTGATTAGAATTTCAACTGTCCAAGACCTTGAAAAAAATAATGATGAATTGAAAAATAGCTGATCACAAGAGTTGACTGATTTTTCTTCGCGTACATGGCAACCAACTACTATGAGGCAGAGACATTAAAAAATAATCACGCCATATCCACGAAGTGAATGATGATGGGTGGGCGAAGCTCGATCGTTTTCATCCATGGCAGAAAGAGAATGTGTTATCTGGAACGCGCTTATACTTCATGGTCATCAGCGTCATCGTCATCGTTATCACGTGTAGTGGGTACATTCCACTATACTGCGTCATCGTCATCTTTATCACGTGGAGTGGGTACATTCCACTATACTGGAACGCGCTTATACTTCATCGTTATCACGTGTAGTGGGTACATTCCACCATACGGCGTCATAATCATCTTTATCACGTGGAGTGGGTACATTCCACTACACGTGGCTACCTACCTACCTACCTACTATTACTACACAGGAGGGACAGACCCACACCCTGAGGAGCTTCGCCCCTAAAAGTTACTTTACGGCACAAAAAACAGTTATCACTGATTGACCTTAATGCACAAAGCCTTAAAAATAAAAGAGAATCCGTTGGCTTCCTTTTGAACAACTTGAATCACCCGTTTGACTTCATAGCTTTCACCGAAACGTGGTCTACTGGTAAACGCGATACCGCGCAGTTTACTAACTACAGTTGCGCATGAATCTGTAGGCAAAATAAACGGGGTGGTGGTGTATCGATTTATGTTCATGAGTGTGAAATACAATATTGTCAAAAAGTACACTGTAAAATGGACGCATTTTGAATCTGTCACGGTGAAATCCTGTCGTCTCCTGTGGCGCATATGTACTGCGGCCCGTGGTATACGGGTACCACATGTGTCCGGTGGAAAGGATTTCACGATTTCACGATGTGCGCGACGGGACTTTCACGTTATTCAGGTCATAACCAGACAGTCACATTCGTGAAACCCTCTTTCATTCCCATAATAGCTTTGGTCAACACCATGTTGAGGAGGCGGCCACGAGAGCACCCAGACGTAAGCGGCTGGCTAGCTAGCTAGCTAGCTATATCGATCGATAGATAGATGGATGGATAGATAGATAGATGGATACGTAGATAGAAATGCTCAAAGTGCCTGCAGTTCCCTAAGGAATGCTTCGCATTAAAAAAAAATCACGCCATATACTCGAAGTGAATGATGATGAGTGGGCGAAGGTCGCTCGTTTTCATCCATGGCAGGAAGAGAATGTGTGGTCTGGAACGCGCTTATACTTAATCGTTGTCACGTGTAGTGGGTACATTCCACTATACTGCGTCATCGTCATCTTCATCACGTGGAGTGGGTACATTCCACTACACGTGGCTACCTACTACTACTACTACTACTACTACTACTACTACTACTACTACTACTACTACTACTACAGAGGAGGGACAGACCCACACCCTAAGGAGCTTCGCCCCTAAAATCACGCCATATCCACGAAGTTAATGATGTCATCGTCATCGTTATAACGTGTAGTGGGTACATTCCACTATACTGGAACGCGCTTACACTTCATCGTTATCATGTGTAGTGGGTACATTCCACTATACTGCGTCATCGTCATCTTTATCACGTGGAGTGGGTACATTCCACTATACGTAGCTATCTACCTACCTACTACTACTACGACAACTACAGAGGAGGGACATATCCACACCCTTAGGAGCTTCGCCCCTAAAAATCATCATCCAGGCAGTCAGGTCAGCCTATGTCGGTGTTGAACTGTTATGTGCATGACTTTGCAACATCACTGAATTGCTCTCATTACTGCTTGATACACTTCTTTTTGTATTGTGATGGAACTGACCCAATGGCAAGTAATGATGCCTCTTGAGGGCTTTCAATGACGTCTGGAAGAACGGCACCCTACCTGAGGCCTGGCTAACCGCACTGGTGGTGCCCGTCCGGAAACCTGGCCGTCCTGGTGCAACCATCACATCCTACCGGCCCGTCTCTCTCACCTCGGCTGCTTGCAAGCTCATGGAAGCCATAGCCCTGGCACGCTTGAGCTGGATTGCAGGGGCAAAGGAGTTGCTACCAGAGCAGCAGACAGGCTTCCGGCGCCACCGCTGCACAGCCGATTCAATTTCGGACGTCGTCTCCACCCTGGAGGAGGCCAGGGAGCAAGGGGGAGGTGGCCCTCCTTGTTCTGCTGGGTGTCTAGAGCGCTTTCGACGGTCTGCCACATATGGTCATAGAAAGTGCTCTGGATGCACTCGGCATCATGGGCTGCCTGCGGACTTTCATCAGCGCCTTCCTAACTGGACGGACCCTTCGGGTTAGAGTTCGTCGCGCCATCAGCGAACCAAGGCCAGTGACAACCGGCGTCCTACAGGGTTGCGTCCTGAGCCCCTTTTTGTTCAACCTGGTGCTGGCGGGTCTATCAGAAGCACTACCGGTTGACAAGCGCTACCCCACGCAGTGCTCGTTGTACGCAGACGACGTGGCACTGTGGGTTAGGGGGACCCAGGCGGAACCTCACGGCGATCAGGCGCTCCCTGCAACGCTCCCTCGATGCTGTGGCCTCATTCTTCAAGGCGATTGGGCTTGTCGTGTCACCCACGAAGACGGAGGCGCTGCTGGTCCACCCCAGAGCTGCTGCTCGGAGGGCCATCCGGAGGCTCGTGCTGGGAGACCGGCCAATACCGTGGAGCAAGGCAGTGACGTACCTGGGTCTAAGGATTGATCACCGCCTTACGTGGATACCCGCCGCTAAACTCGCCACCTTCAAGGCCACCAGGGCCCAACATGCTGTGGCCAAGCTGCTCAGCAGGAGCCAAGGGTGCACCCCACAGATGGCCCTTCGGCTCTACGAGGGTGCTGCAACGGCGGTGCAAACTTATGCCCTGCCCCTGGTGCAACTGGCGCCACAGCACAAGGAGCTGTTGGAGCGGCAACACCGCATGGCAGTTCGGCACTTCTTGGGACTCCCCCGCAACTCGCCCGTGGCTGCTTCACTGGCGGAGGCCCAGGTGTGGCCCCTGTCGCTCCTTACGCTGCGACAGGCGCTGCATCATGTGGACCGTCTCCACAGGGCCCCTGGGGGCGCTGCCCTACTTCGGAGACTGCGGAGCCGACCAGCTTCGCGGATGGGACAAATCTGCGCCCTCTACGATGAACTGGTGCCCCAGGCTCCTTGCCCTATCCAACCCCCCGACCGCACCAGCAGCCTCTGGACGTGCAATTGGAGCTGGAAAACCTGAGCAAAAGGCGGTCTCCGGCGTGCGCGCTCCACCAGTCAGCCGCGGCGAAAATCCACGACAGCCTGCGGGGCCACCTCCTGATGTTTACGGACGGCTCTGTCCGGGACAGCCCCCGCTCGGCCGCGGCTGCCTGTGTGATACCAACGACTGGGACCACCATCCAGTGCCGCCTTCCCTTTCACGCCAGCTCCACTGCAGCTGAACTGGCTGGCCTTCACTTGGCAGCAGACTACCTCGCTGCTACAACACTCTAGCAGCCCGTGGCGATCATCTGCGACTCCCGGCCAGCACTGCAAGCGTTGCTGCAACCAGTCCAAGCTGGGCTCACCGTGGCGCTGCTCCACTCCAAGCTAACCGCCATCAGAGCTAGCGGTGTGCGCCTGTCCCTTCACTGGCTTCCCTCCCACGTTGGGATTGCTGGGAACGAGGAGGCCGACGCCGCCGCAAAGGCAGCTCCCCACGGCGACACCCCAATCGCCAAGGTGGTAGCCCTCTCAGACTACTCCCGACAACGCTTACGGCAGCTACTTCCAACGGCTCACCCTGACAGGCGGGTGGCAAGCGGTAATCCACCGCCACCCTTACCGGAGACTGGCCTGAAGAGACGCGAGCGGTGGCTGCTGCTTCGCCTGCGGACCGGCAGTGCCTGGCCTGCTGCGCGTATGTACGCCAAGGGTCACTCTTCATCCCCCTGCGTACCACAGATGTGGTGCCGAAGAAACGCTGGAGCACATCATCTGCTCCTGCCCTGCCCTGGCTGGTGATATATGTGAGATGGTGCGCCGCTACCGCCTGCTCGGTCTCCCTACGACAACTGTGGAGGACTTCCTTTTTCCCGCACGGTCCAGGATAGCAGCCCTGAGAGCCGTTCTCAAGTTTGCAGTTCCTGCGGACCTCGACGCCCTATAGACGAACGCCTTGGCTTCGTCCTCCCTGCCTGGACTGACAAGACACTCTTGTCACTTACTCACTCCTTCTCGCTATCTTCTCTCTTTCTTTATATCATCTTTACTTCCCCCTTCCCCATCCCTAAAGGCGCTGAGCCGTGCCCCCCGCGACGGGAGGCAGAAAATAGCGTCCTTTTATTCTCTTCTTCTTTCTAGAATCTCTCTCTGTTGGCCGGCCGTGATTTTTCTTAAAGGCGAGCCACTTTCCAGGAGGCATTGGGCGATTGGGCGAGCGTAAGCGGCAAACGCGGTGTTACAACCATGGTAGGCAGGCACGCATCGCATAGCTAGTAGTACACTCCAGCATAGCTATTGTTTGGTATGGATGGATGCTATGAGCTAGGCGGACGCTTGGGCTGAGGTCGCCGCCTGGAGGTTCGTTAAAGCTTCGACAAAATTGCACTTTTCCTATTGAAAATGCGTGGAATGATATGGACGCGTAGCAAGGACGCTTTGAAGGAGCTAATCATAGAGGTCGTGGTCTTGATGCATTACCACCCCGCCAAGCAACAACACTGTGAGAGGAGAGTGTTAGATATAAAAGGTGCGTTTGTGCTACCTTCAGTGTATATGGACATGACGCAGTGGATAGCGTGCCGGGCTGCTGCCGTGCGGATCGTGGGCCGGTCGTGGGTTCGACTCCAGTTGGTGGTGGTGGTGGTGGTAAACATTTATTGAACAGAGAGGTTGTAAGGGAAATCAGCCCCTAGTGGGTCAGCTCCCTTACAGCACGAGGTGGAGTCCCTAGTCAGGCACCCCATTGGTCGTGGCCGCTGTCCTGGCACGCCGGACCATGGCTTGTTGGGCCGGAAGGTCCTGGCAGCGGAGCAGGGCCGCCTCCCAGTCCTCTCGAGTTGGGTTGGGGTTCGGGGGTAAAGAAGGATTGAGCTGGCATGCCCATACCATGTGGTAGGTGTCAGCCACCTCCGCACAGTACTGGCAGAGGCCGGAAAAGGAAGAGTCAAAGTGTTTAAGCACTGCCGGGCACAGTAGCGTATTTGTGAACAGTCGGAGAAGAATTCTCTCGCCCGTCTTCCTGAGTCCTTTGCAGGGCGCAGGAAAGCGGCGGTGGGAGTCCCGATAATAGGTAAGGATCTCTCTAAAAGTCAGGAGAGTAGCGTTCTCTTCTGGATCCCAGGGGTCATCGCTGGGCGAGGCAGTGGCCCGGGGAATGAGTGCGCGGGCGGCCGCGTGCGCCGCCTCATTGCCTACGAGGCCCTGATGGCCAGGGGTCCAGATTAGTGAGCGGGGAGAGGGGTAACCTTCCCGCGGACAGGATTTAAGAATTTTGGCAGCTAGGGGTGAGATCCGTCCCAGTTCAAAATTTCGACAGGCTCCTCGGGAGTCTGATATTATAATTTCAGAATTGTCATTGGAGATAGCTAGGGCTATGGCCACCTCTTCAGCATAGGTAGCATTGGGTGCGCGGAAGGAGAGACCATCCACCTGCCTGACTTGGTGGACTACGGCGGCCGTATACCAACCCCCGCGTTAAGGGCCGGCGATGTCCGCATAAAATACGTTTTGTTTAGAGCCGTATTGGCGCCGGAGAGCAAGAGCCCGCGCCTCTCGACGGCCAGCGTGTGACTCACGGGACATATTGGTGGGGAGGGGTCGAACATGGATCGCGTACTTCCAACGGAAATTTCTTTCTTTGTCATCTGATCTTGTACACTTTTTTAAACATCATTTCTGTGACGGAAATACGTTACTGAAGCATTGGTGGACCCCGGCATAAAAACTTTCGTGTTGAAAATCCTGGTGACGAAAGGATTACGTTGAGTATATGTGTACCACGGCTGCAGAGAAGTGTGTCATACGTGAAACCCAAGCAACCACGGATATCCGCCCAAGATCCGCGGAAGCGCCTAATATCCATTGCCAAGATGGGATGGCCGACAGACGTACGCTAGGTATCCCATTGTGGACATCCGTTTCTGGAGCTTTTACGAATGTACGATGGACATCCACTGATGGATTTTTAAAGGATATTTATAAAGTTTTTTCAGTGATGCTATTAAACACCTCAACACATAGACTCCGTGCGTGAACGCAATGCCTTCTATCTACAAAAAGTATTCGGGAGTCTAAAGAACTAACGACATAGTTTAGGCCCCACAATAAAATAATATTGAGTGTATCTTGCTGAACTGGAAAATGATTTTTCCTTTTTTTTATCTTTTCGCTTGCTCTCTGTTGCTGAAAAAAGTTGTTTACACCAAACGCCACGCAGGCCACGCCGTTAAACGTTTTGAACACCGCGCCACCATTACACGAACGCCTTTTCTCGTCTTCTGACTAAGCCAAATCAATCCATGGCCAAATCCAAAAAGCATTTATGGCGGTTTGGTTGAGATCGATTGAAATTCTTTCTCGCGCAATGTAGGTGCGAAAGAAGTGTGAACATTGTTTTGTCCACGATTTTCACCGAAATGGACCAGCGACTGGAGACATTGTATACGTAAGTAGTTTAAACTTGTTTTTCAGCCGTTTTGTGGGATTTATCGAGAGGGCTAGCTGTTGCACCGGGACCGCTAAAAAGACAAAGATCGTGTCGTCACTAACTTACGCCGTGCCGTTTCGTTGCTCTTTTGGTTCTGTTGATGCGTTGGTTACTGTCCCCACCTTTCCCCGGTGACATGGACTAACCACTGACACTGGCAATGTTACGATACTTATGCAACTTTTTCAATTGCTGTTGGCGCACTCCGTTGTGCATATAACATTGTTCAAATCCTACACTTCGCAGGGATAGGCCAGTAATCTAATTCTGACGTCTGTGGTCTCTGTGGCGAATGTAAAGCCCACTAGCTGTGACAAAAGAATAGATGTGGCCGCGGCCTGTGAAATTGTAGATACAATTACACCATTGCAAATTGGGCACGAGAAGTGATGCCAATCGAGTCCTCCGGCTTTACACAAGGAGAGTCTAGCCTGCCTAGCTCACTTGTTCAAAACACTGATTCAATCTTGAAGCCTTTCACAGTGCCTCGATGCGCAGTCTATTTATTTCGCAGCAGGGTGATTCCACGAGAGATCGAACATGCATGTCCGGTCGATATTTTTGTTTTGTCTGGGTTCTTATATTTGTTATGCGGGCACATTCAAAGTGCACGGAACCGAAAATTTTATTTCCAAAAAACGCCCCGAGCGCGAGAAAAAAGATATTTGAAGCTGGCGGCGCGGGCGCCTTGTTTTTGCTCACCGCAATATTTTTAGATTTCGCGGCTGAATTTAATGCGAACTATAAATGTGGTGTCGAAAATTTTTCATCATGGTTTTAATGGGCAATACTGTGAACTACATCCATGCTTTTTTGATGCTGTCCTCCAAACGGAAAAAAAGTGTAAAAAAAATGGCAAACATGGCCCAAATCGAAAATGTTTGCTAACTTTGATGCGTCTTCGCCCGTTTGCTATTTTACACAGAAACTTCAGAACTGTGTCACATATAGAAAAAGGCCTTTGAAATAATTCTGCGAAAGATCGCTTTCCTACAAGCAGCGTAAAAAAAGAAAAAAATAGTTAAAAGAGCAAGTTTTTTCAAAAAGGCCCATTTTCAAAAAACAGAATAAAAAAAAACCCCGGTCTCAATTTTGACGAAAATTGTTTATCGAAAAGCGCTTATGTCAGTCAATGCACGGTTTCAATATCACATGCCCTCCTTTGCTTTGTTAACGAGATATAACGGGCCAAAGTGCCCCTTGCTGTGTGTTCTCACTGCTGTGCATTTGATGGTTGTTATGAGCTTGCATTGGGCGTAAATATACAGTACTAATTATTTTGCTGCAGCGAAACTTCACTCTGGTGGCCTGTCTTCAGGAAAAATGTATTCTCAGATTTTACTTGTGCCTAGCGTGTGTGGGGGTGGGGAGCTCCCGCTCTTTAAAGGACTACGCATACGCAGTTTGCAGCCTGCAACATCGCCTAGAGAATACTTTGGAAGTGAATTAAAATATATTCTTAGCGTTTGCTGTGTCCAACACATCGTACTGAGTGTCTTTGCATACAAAGGAAGCCTACAGCAGGCTTCTTATGGCCTCAAAATTTGCTCAAGATTTGGTGGCACTGCCCCTTTAAGCACTGTACATTAGTGGTTCAAGCTCAAACCAGCTAAATCTTGTCAGTGTAATTCATCTTCTTGTCAGCACATCACCAGAAGGAACCTTGACCACTTTATCTTACATAGATTGCAGCAGCCAAAATTAGAAGCTGATCAAGGGACGCACACATGAGCCCATATGTTCGATCTGGCCCTTTGAAATGGAGGTTCAGTTTCTTAACTGCATGCATATGTACCAGCTTTGTTTATATATGATCACCGTCTTGCCTAACTGCACTTCAAAAATGTTTAAAAAAAAACTACCGTTCTAGACCAGAAACAGCTGCAGTTTCTTGACCTATAGTTTCACGAGAGCCTCTTAGGCCACATACTTTCACATTATTTTTTTCCTGCACTGTTTCCATCGAAGCATTTATATATGTGCACATTTTCACGAAATGTGAGTTAGGCCCTTTTGCGTATACTCCCTTTCTTCTTAAACTCTAAGAAAGCCATTAAAACGTCGAAAAAGGAAAAACTGAGAGGCAGAAACAGAGACATTAAACAGAGAGGTGGCTACTAACAACTGACATTTATTTCGAAAAAACACCTCCTCCTATAAGTCAGTACAGAGCATGCTCAAAAGCACCCTTCTAGATCACTGCGCCAATCTTACCCATGAAAGTCGCCACTGTTCAAGAAAGTCACATTCTTTCCTGGTCAAAAAAAACAAAAAGCAAAAGCTGCGCTTACACATTTTCCCGGACCAAGTTTCCAAATATGGTATGCCTCAATCTATTCTCTTTCACGCTGCGTCTTAGCCTTACCTACAACGGATACATTTCCCAACATGGGTGTACAATCACACTTACATTGTAGCAGAAGGTTACCACCACTGCCAGAGGGTAGATTTCCACGCTCCCGCATACGAATGTTAATACATTGACCAAATTGTTCAATGTATTGCTTATCACAACTAACCGGAGTGCTATACACCACACATGTGTCACATGCGCAGTTGACACGTTTGTTTCTCTGCTTTGTGTGCCGAGCTGCACAACCCTCTTACACAGACCTGCCAGTTTGCGGGGTGCGGAACAGACCAATCTGGTATAATTTCTGGCAGCAGCCTCTTTCAACCTTTGTGAGATACTCTGTACGTACGGCATAACTAGCAGGTTCTTTTTCTTATGGTCTCGAACATCACGATCACTCCTGTGAATCCTCCCACTCTAAACTAGTTAAAAGGGCTATCGCCAGTTTATGTTTCTCAAATGCTGTGGCTAGGAGCTGCACCCATCAAATGCAATATAGCGTTGTTCAGCAGCAATACAGGCTCTGGCGGCAGGCTATCCTAAGACTTTGATCACGTAGCACTGTGGCTGAATATTTGTTCATAGCATCTCAGATTGAAACACAGTAGTGATTGTGATGTACGAGACCATAAGAAAAAGAACCCGGTGGTTATGCCGTACGTACACGATATCCCACACAGGTTGAAAAAGGTTGCTGCCTGAAATGATACCAGATTGGTCTGTTCCGCAACAAGGAAACTTGCAGGTCTGTGTAAGAGGGTTGCGCAGCACGGCACACAAAGCGGAGAATGCGACATGAAATATCAACTGCGCATGTGACACGTGTGGTGTATAGCGTTCCGCTTAGTTGTGATAAGCAATACATTGGACAATCTGGTCGATGTATTAACATTCGTTTGCGGTAGCATGTAAATCTACCCTCTGGCACTGGTGGTAACCTTTCGCTACAATGTAAGCAGTGCGATTGTACCCATTGTAGGTAAGGCTAAGACACAGCATGAAAGATAAAATTGAGGCGCACCTTATTTGGAAACTTGGTCCGGAAAAATGTGTAAGCGCAGCTTTTGTTTCGTTTGTGACCAGGAAAGAGTGTGACTTTCCTGAACAGTCGTGAGTTTCATGGGTAAGATTGGCACAGTGATCTAGTAGGGTGCTATTGCGCATTCTCTGTACGGACTTAGGAGGAGGTGTTTCTTTTAAATAAACGTCAGTTGTTAGTAGCCACCTCTGTGTTCAATGTCTCTGCTTCCACCTTTCAGTTTTTCCTTTTTCAACGTTTTAGTGGCTTTCTTAAAGTTAAAGTATGTACCAACTTGCCCAACAAGCAAATCTTGAATGCCTTTCTTCTCTCTCCTTACTCACCACACATAAATTAGCTGAGGAATCCACTTTGCTAAAATATTTTTTCCTTTTTTACACCATTATCGTTTTTTAGACAAAAAAGGAATGGGATATAGAGGTAAACTTACAATATGGAATTTTTTATGGCACAAATGAAAAAAAAGGACGACAAAGCAGGAAGTCATCAAGGGCTTGTCTACTGTTAGACACAACCTCATGAAATCAACAGTCAAGAAGTCAAGGAAAGCATAGGGGACATTATTTGTAGCCTTTTAACTGTAATGTAGTAATTGTGAAATATATGTATGTAAAGAAATTAAGGTGAATTAAAAGACAACATGCCGCCCATAGGGAGCGAATGTACAACGCTCGTATAATGCGTCGGATGCTCTACCAATAAGCTTCAGCAGAGGTCATCCATCTGTCCACTTTATTGGGTACTATATCTGTGCATGTAAGTGTGGGAGTGTTAGCCAGTACTGCTCGCAGCCATGACTGCGAGTGTGGAACACACTTCTTTTTAATGTGATATAGTGTTAAAGAGCGCGTTTCGTAGAAATTCTAATGTCATTGGCGACGGTGGTGACATTGGTTGTGAGTGAAAAATCGCCACTGTCCATGAGCAAAAGTTTAAAATAGATAAAAACAAATAATAATAATAAAAAAAACTCCCGCCTGAGTGATGATCAAAATCAGGTCTTCTGCATGCAAGCTGGTGTTCTATCACAGAGCTATGCCAGTGCCTGAATCTGCTTCATGAAAAAACAGAATGTCATGTAGTGAGAGGGGTCTGTTTGTAATGTTGTGTGGCAGAATCGTAGCATCGCACCAGGCTTCAAAACATGAATTGCGCAATGAGTGGGCAGTTTAAAGCTGCCCATCCATTAAAAAAGTGCGCAGGTGCTCCTGGCACCTTACAGATGCATAGCGGGCACTTCACAACCGTACTTGCAGTAGACATTCTACGATAGCTTCAAGCGGCCAATGTTACTCACGCAACGTTAATGTTCCCTTCCTTGCGGCACTGTTGAAGGTGGCGCACACGGGGACCGATTACGGTATCACGTTCTACTCTTGAAGAAGAAGCTCAAGTGACCTCCAATTTTTTGCCACTTGGTGCCACATAGTACGTGATTGTTTTACGGGTTGGCCACTGGCCGATAATTCCTCGTTATGAGTTAACATTCATTCATAACGGGAGTCTTGTTCCATCAGACTTACTGCCTTCGGGTAGTATGCGAGGGTTTATTGATAAGGTGCCAGCCCGTTAAACGATCGGGTGCGACATTTCGCCAGGTGGCAAAAAAAAGTGTGTTCCACACTCGCAGTTTTAGCTACAAGCGGCTAAAACTCCCTGGTTTACATGCAGAGAAATACCCAATAAAGTGCACGGAGGGATGACCACTGCCTGAGTATAATTGGTATAGCTTCGAATGTGTTATCCAAAAGTTGTAGGTTTGCTCCCCTGCGGGCAGCAAGTTGTCTTTTCGTACACTTTTCTTCTTTCCTCACTTTCATAATTACTATACTATAAATAATGTCTCCTATACTTTCCTTGTTGCATGTTGGTTTCATGAGGCAACGAAAAAAAGTGGACATGTACAACACAGATTGCAGCAGTCGTATAGTTTGTTTTGTGAACAGTAGGCCATACACTCACAATATTTTTCTCTTCCAGATGTGTCCAAACACAATTGTGACAGCTACAAGACAACTATCACCACTAGGAAGGCTTTTGAGCTTGTCTCATGTGCTGCAGGAATAGCCAGACACAACTACTCTTTGAAGAAAATAAACCTCTTGAGCATTCTGTAGACAGACTACATAATAAGGAATCCTTTACACATTACTAAATCCTTATGGAGTGTGTAAAGAGACTGGGCATCATGGTATGGGTCAAAAGAGCAAAAAGACAAGTTAAGTGCCCCGAGAAGAGGAAGAACACAGGCATTGGTGTCACAAGGCACATGCCAGCATTTGTTGCTGCTCGGTATTAGAGACCAGCTAGTTCTTGCTGGACGTTTAGTCCAGAGCCAGACAATCTGTGATACGGAGCACCGAAGCCATGTGCTCTTGCTGGAAATCTGATTCAGAGACCAGGCGAGGTGGTCCGTCGTACCAGGAAACCAGGTGAGGTGGTCTACTGCACTAGGGACCAGGCAAGGTGGCTGCTGTTCTGTTTGCTTTTCCAGGTAGCTGCTGTTCCATCTGTTGTTCCGAGTGGCTGCTGCTGTTTTGGGCTTTCTGTCGGTGGCAAGCATTGTAGCTGGGCTTACTGTGCTACTCTAGAGGCCACAGTGGAGTCTTTTGCTGTGCTGTGGGTAGACCCATGGTGATGTCCGCAAGTCAAGCAACTCTTCAACTCAAAGGATTCGTCGTGTGAATGGGCTCTCACCACAAAGACAAGGAACGGCGAGAGGCAGTATTTACATTTGTACGAACATTTTATGTTACCAGTACCAATACATGATAAGCTACTTTCTTTTGAGTAATATTTGATGTGAAAAAATTTGTGTTTTATTTATCTGTAAATATATATAATTTATTTGACTGAGTGCACTTCGGTTTCAATCGCGTCCTTGGTTAGTGGCTCTGGGCCCACACCATTATGCTTTCCATCACACTTAGGCGTTGTTAAGCGCTCACAGGTGGAAAGTGTGCAACTTAAAACTAAGTTATCAATGCAATTTCATTTCTAGCATCTTCAGTTCGTGTCGTATTGGAGTAAATTCAACTTTAACACTCATATCAGAGGCAATATTACTTTTGGTGGCCAGATTTGTAGCAACATGACGCCGTTAACTCGAGCAATTTTGCATACCAGTCGTTATTCTGACGCAGACACTTGGGATAGTTGGTGATAACTTGAGCATCTGAACAAATGTAAAGGAACGCTCGTGTAAAAGGAATATACACGTAGACGCCCTTCCTGTCTACGAGTCTCTTCCTTATTTAAGTGTTGCTTTGTGCTTGTGTTAATATGTCTGCCGTGTTTCAATCTGTGAGCACTGTAATGTCGGCCGCAAAAGTTTGCGGGATTTGCAGTGCCTGGCGGAGCGACGAAAAACTGCATCGCTGCGTCACCTACCGTGACGCGGCGGGTGTTGAGGTTATCGGCCTCAGTTGCTGGATCTTATCCGGATCCGGCAACTGAGGCCGATAGCCTCAACACCCGCCGCGTCACGGTAGGTGACGCAGCGATGCAGTTTTTCGTCGCTCCGCCACGCGCTGCAAATCCCGCAAACTTTTGCGACCGTCAGTATACATTCAGGCACAACATACATACAAGGTCCAAAATATGTCCACGAAGGGATCCCATTCTGGATCTCCGGTGGATGTGCGAAAATGTTTTTTGAATATCTTTCGGACATCCGATAGAACTCCAGCGGAGATTTACGGATCTCCAGTGGATATCCATTACAGCCGAAACGGATATACATCGGATTTCCGAGGGATATCTGTGGTTGCTTGGGAATAAGCATATGTTAGCATTATGATAATGGCTGTAGTAGGTATGCTATGAGCTATGAAGCTACCATACAAAGATAAAAATTAAAAAAAAGCTGTTGCGCTTGCTGACACGTAGCACTTATGCCTCACGTTGACTCTCAAAACCAACGCCCCTGAGATGACTGAAAAGATAACTCGGTGCCGCACCAGCCTCCTATCATGTGAAGCTGTGCCACGTGCCTGCTGGGGTGACATGTAATAAATGTATATTATGCAAAAAAACTTAATACTGAATAAGTGTCAAGCAATGATTCTTGTCGCAGAAATATCCGGGGTGTTATGGAATGCATTGTCTTTATGCAAAATAAAAGTGTTTTTTTTCTAAGCTTCCATTTTACGACATTCCATCAAGTACAGCTAAGGTCTCGCCACTTTATCACCACTCGAAGTGTCGACAACCCTGGCAAGTAAAAAGAAGGCTGGTATAAATTAACTACTTAGCGTAACCCGCGTGGATAAATAAATAAATAAATAAATCAACCAATCTTGGTTAATTAAGGTACAAGGGAGCCAAACTAAAATTTCTGTACTCGGTCAATCAATCAATCAATTAATCAATCAATCAACCAATCTTGGTCAATTAAGGTACAATTAAGGGAGCCAAACTAACATTTCTGTACTCGATCAATCAATCAATCAATCAATCAATCAATCAATCAATCAATCAATCAATCAATCAATCAATCAATCAATCAATCTTGGTTAATTAAGCTACAAAGGAGCCAAACTAACATTTCTGTACTCGATCAATTAATCAATCAATCGTGGTGAATGGGGCTACCAGGAAGGTGGGCTACCATTAAAACCTGTCGTGTACTGACGAGGCTAAGCAAATGGTTCGCTGCTCTTATAACGCATCCACATATGTTTTTCCCATATACGGTGCACAAGTGAACGTGCCGTGCTAATCGGCTCGATTGCATATTGCAGGATTTGGTTTGTTTTATTGTCCAGTTAATAGCGTACTAGACTGCGTATATTCGGGCACAAATTTACGCGGAAAATTTAACCAGGCGCAGCTCGTTATTTGGAAATGCAGACAAGGCATGGGCCTGTCTGCATTTCCGGATAACGATAAAATATGCAAGGCAACGTAGCACCTTGTACTTTCCAGCACTACAAAAACACGACCGTGAAAACGTCGTCAGGCTTTAAACAAGAATACTGCGCTTCAGCGCCATCTCTTCGGTAAACATTAGACGAGAGCAAGGTAAACATGAGCATCTCAGTATTGTTATTCCAATACATTGTGCAAACGTACAACTTGCTCAAAAAAAGTAAATGAATGAAGAAAAAAAAAGGTATAGTAATCTTCCACGGAAGCGTTGTGAATGCATCGCAGCATATTTTTATCTGCGTGATTGTGCCGCCATGTTTGCCGTTTGAAAAAGTCGGCTAATAAATATTTACTCGCCTCCGATAAGGCTTGTTTTCGTACACAACATCGGGAACATTTTATTTGGTCTTCCGCTTCATGAAATATGTATACATTAGGGTACAGCAGGCAAGCAACTGGTTTTCTTTTGCGCGCTACCAGAACATCCCCGCACCCTCTCCTCCCCGCTCCCTCATGCTCCCTAGAGACTGCCTTAGATCATCTGCCGAACACAAAACATCAATTTATGTTCTCATGAACAACCAGCTAAATAGATTTATGAACTCCACGAATGAATTGCGTTTGACTGAGGCTAGAGTGCTAGTAAATGAGTAAATACAATATGATGCTGGTCGTGTAAGCCAGGTCGCCTCCCCCCCACTCGTAGTTCACCACTCATTCTCAAAGAAGCGTTACGGGTTGACAAGTGGTGTAGCGCAAAAACTGAATGGGGAACAAGTGATGATGAAGACAAACGCTTCTTTTTTTAGGGCATTGAGTTGAACTTTACCTCAAGTATAAAGCACTACCTATCGCTTGCTATTATCCTTCTACGCGATTAAATGGTGGCATTTTTTTTAATGAATGACCACTAAACCAACATTCTGCAATGGTGTATGATCATATGCGATGTCCGATACCTGATCAAAGTAGACATCAAAAGGAGCAAGAAAGCGTAAGCTTACCGATAACAGAGAGCCAAGTGATTATAAAGTGAACATAGAAATAAATGAGTACAAGAAATGAGAAAAGCTTAATACAGCTACGCACTTGTGGTGCAAAGCCTTAAGAAACAGCGAAGCTGGGCTGCCTTCGTTGTTTCTGCTTGTTTTTCTTTCTGTCTTTTTCTCTGTCTGTATTTTCTTTCTAGCTTTTTCTGTCTCTTTTTCCTTCTATTTCTTTCTTGCTCTATTTCTGTGTCTCTCTTTCTCACTGTTTATATCCTTCTTTGTGTTTACTCGCTTTCTTTCTTTCTTTCTTTCTTTCTTTCTTTCTTTCTTTCTTTCTTTCTTTCTTTCTTTCTTTCTTTCTTTCTTTCTTTCTTTCTTTCTTTCTTTCTTTCTTTCTTTCTTTCTTTGCTTTCTTTCTTTCTTTCTTTCTTTCTTTCTTTCTTTCTTTGCTTTCTTTCTTTGTGTCTCTATTTAACGCTTCCTTTATTTTTCTTCCTTTATTTCTTTCTTTCTCGCTCTGTCTTCCCTTTATTTATTTCTATTTCTCTAATTTCTATTATATGCTTTTCTGTCTCCCCTCTTTCTTTCCCTCCTCCCCACCCTGACATTTCTCCTCTTCCCCTTAGCTTCCCTTTCCCACCTACACTCCTGATTCTCTGCTAGCATGCCTGGACCACTGAGTGGTTGGGATGCCTGCTTTCGGATCGCAGGTGCGTGGGCTTGAATCCCGCCTCGTCAAGAATTTTTCTCGAGAAGAATTTCGCGCTTTATCTTTCTTCCTATCTCTTTTCTACTATCTCTTTTTTTCTCTCTGTACTCGTTCTCTCACCCTTTAAAGTTATCAGAATAGTGAGCTGGACAAATCGGCGAACGTGTTCTCAGAGCGAAGCAGAAGATGAAGTTGAAGACGCTGAGGTACAAGAGGAAAAATATAGAGCATGCCGATTCATGTTGATAAAAGCTTTCTGCTTAAGAATTCCAAACAGCGGCTATCACAAAGCCGCTTCGCTGTTAAAAGGGATTGCGAGACGAAAACTAAAATGGCGACGTGCTAGTAAGAATATATTTATACAATCTTGAGTTTGAATGAGCAGACCACCTCGACAAGAGGCCGTTGCGCATTTTACCTTTATTATTAACGCAGAAAACGCCGTGGTAGTTAACTGATCTAACAAAAATCTTGACTTTTTGTGGTGTAACTTGAAAGTGATTAATGAAGTGCAATAAAATTCTGGCTTTAGTTTAGTGACGTAACCACTATCCGGTTATGAGCCACGATGTAGTCGATGACTGCTGGATAATACTGAGAATTTATAGTGGTTTAACATCCAACCTAAAATTTATGTACAAGAAGGCCTTGATTACGACCTTGATTGAGGGAGCACCGTAATACAACCATGATAATACCATGGCCAGGTAAATGTCGTTAAACAAACCCAGCTTTTCTTCGAAGAGAGCGTAAGACTGCCGTCTCAGGTTGTTACAGTTACGACAGTAGCGACATCCTTTTGACGACGGGACGATAGGATACGCTCATGCGGAAGTTCGGGTGCCTAGTGACAGCTGCGTTTTGTAACGCGATTCAGGCACTTGCTATTTATTGCAACGTGTATATTCCATCTAGCATTGCAATGCGAGACGTCCCCCGGCTTACACAAGGCATGCTCGAAAAGGCAGGTTCCTGTTTCTCTCCGTTCCCGGCCTTAGGACCAGACAGATAAAAAAACAGATAAAAAAAGTGGCATGCTTGTCGATTCCACTAGCACCCTCTCAGAACAAAGGACGAGGCTCTATTCAAGCTTTTACATCTGGAAATGAAACTTTCTTAGAACTATTTTTACTTTTTCTGCTTTTTGGATGTCGAGTAGACTAAGGCGGCAAACGCAGGCCACGCTAC
The DNA here is from genome assembly GCA_030522465.1 of Rhipicephalus appendiculatus. Lineage (NCBI taxonomy): Eukaryota > Metazoa > Arthropoda > Arachnida > Ixodida > Ixodidae > Rhipicephalus > Rhipicephalus appendiculatus. Next base: position 11,145 of record JALIZH010021372.1, on the reverse strand, counting down.
CCAGATTTGTCACGTCCTTCTCGAAAGAAGGTACAAAGTACACAGCAAACGGGTTTGAGCCTTTTTGGGAGTTTTGGGCCCGGCTCTTAACTTGCATCCTAAAGGTACTACGCAAAACCCCCCTACCAAAGGAGGTTTTAGGGGGGGTACGCAGGGCAAGATGGCGGTGCCTGTTGAAGCGACAGCCGTCCACTTCGAATCTTTCTAGCCGTCGGCCTGCATTATTAAACTCATTCATTCCCAAATAATGCTGGTATTTGATTTAGATTTGAGTAATGAGGCTTCGCTAAGCGTATACTGCCGATAAAACAGCTCCGTTTTCGAGATACACAGTCGATTTGCGGTGCAGAAGGCTTAACAAGGCTTAACAAGCAGAGTCTTTAGGAGGTAACTTTGGTGTTTTTATTTAACTCATTTCGGGGGCTTGAACGGAGTTCATTGGGAGTTTTTCTGCTTCTTTTGAGAGCTTTCAAAACGCCCCTTTATAAGCGGCCCGAGAGATGGCCAGAAAAAAAAAGGTATTTCGGGCACTATAATAGCGTTTTAGAGACATTTCTTGCAACTATTCATCGCTAGGACATATTAGAAAATGGACATTGATGTATTCATGCACAAACATGACATATGCATACAAGCATGCACGACACAGGAATCGAACTCGCGACCACACGCACTGAAAGCAAACATCATATCCATTACACCACAGCGCCACCACTAGCTTGCGTAGTTTTTCACGGGGGGTATATATCTACAAAGCGGCTACTAACCTGTCGGCGACACCTCAAATATTTGTTCTCGTAGCATCGGCATGTGTTGGCGCTTTCGCTAGGCCACTACATAAACTCAGGGGCGTCACGAAGGCCAAGGTAAACACCTTCAGCTTTGAACTATTCGGTTCGGGGTGTCGTGCCGCTAAAAAAATTGTAAACGTGTGCCCTCTTGAGTACTTCGACACTGTTTCACTCGCCCGAAATTCGTGGATACCAGCGTGACAAAAGGTATCCTCAGATGGCCGAACATATGTGCATTCCATGGGCGTGTGATGTGGAGCTATTTCCGTTGTTTCTGCCGCGAGCTGCACGCGTCCCATGGCAGCGGCGTGTTCTGAGCTGTACGACATCGCCTGTGTTTCCATTGATGGTGTCTGTGCCTCCCGCCGCACGGAAGCCCTCAAGAGACGAGGACGAAACACTGAGCAACACATCTTTATCATTTCAAAACTCTGCCGCGACTGACTGTCAGCGGCCCCTAAGCGCGAGCCGCGAGCGTGCCTGGGTCCATCGTTCTCGTCATCCACCGGCGCGCTCACCGCTACGACTCCCATAGCATATAAAAGTTACTCACGCAGATGCCCACAAGCTTGCGCAGGGTGCCTCTTCAGGTGGAAGGGGGGGGGGGAGGGGGGGGGGGACGAAGGCTCGTCGCTGCGCCCACCCTCCCTATAAAGTCAGTGCACGGGGCAGACTCTCCCCCCCCCCCCTCTCCCCGTGAGCACGCCTATGCAGATGCCCGAGTTACATGGACATTGTAACGCGCCTAAACTAAGTGCACTCTCGCGAGCCAAACGCAGGTGCAGCAGCGCCTTCAGAGTAGCTGAACGATAATCTACATCCACAATTAGCACTTATTCGCAACTCGCACTTTCGTGGGGCACACAGTGATTCTCTAATTCAAATTCAGTATTTAGTCGCTTTCGCACTCGGAGACTACCTACAATCTTACTAATTAACCTTCATTGTTAAACATCACACAAATGCATTAAAGCGAACGCGTAAGCATGCCCCAATGTCAAGTACAACCACCACAAATTAGCGGTGACAGGTCTCCCATTAAATAAAAAAGTTAATGCACATGCACTTCGCCCTTGTGAAAGTCCATGTGTATGTGGCACTCCTCTTGCACAGATGATGTAGCAAGAATAAAAAAAATGTAGTATTGCCGTCTTCTTCAACGAAACAGCCGTGATAACAATAAGAAAAACAGTGTTCGCAATATTTTATTGGAATCAAAACAGTAGCAGTTCTCATGTCAGTGTAGGCATATGTATATTTCCATCTTCTTGCACAGAACCTGCACCCAATACAAAACACTAAGAACGTATACAGTACAGCCCAAGCACTATATATAATTCACAACAGTAAAGCAACATGAAAGTAGTGTTGCAAATCTCATCATAATGCACACCGACATGTGTACTTCACAGTGCTAATATGTAAACACAATCCAGAGAAATGGGATCTACAAGGAACTTGGTGTCAGCTTGCACACGAAGGCAACTAAGTACAATAAGGCTAGCATTACTTTTAAGAAATATGCAACCATGCAGGGAGGCATGTTGTAGATTTTAATTGAATTAGTTTGCCCTATGGCATCAAAACATGTCACACATCATCATACAGTTCTGTTTTCTGCAGAAAAGTCCTAACTAGACCTGTGGTGTTGATGGTAGATCGACTTACCACAATTTGTAAAGGCGTTCAGCTATGCCAGCTAAATGACAACATTGCATACATATATGGCTGCACATACTTACTCACAAATATCTGAAAATGAATGCAGTTTTCTAGAAATATACTTGGGAATTTGTCGCCATTATCACACAACTGCAATATACCAATACTTCTATTATACATAATTACTACAGCCATGTTTACAATATTCCCATGTCAGCCACTGTCATCTGCAATCCAAAAAGTTCTTCATCTTTAATTCCTCACTTCATGGCTTGCACATAATTACCACATTGAAAGTTAATGCCACTACCATGACTGCAAAGTCAACTTGCAATTAGGCAATAACTTGCCTAAAATTAAAAATTTCCTACAAGTAGTGGCTGGTGGCTTGGCATATTGGATCCTAGGGCTTGCTATGCCATGTGGTTGAATAGAATTTGACCACGAATTTATAGAGCCTGTAAAGCAGTGAGGAATTGAGTTCATAGTTAAAGTGTGAAAACAAAACAGCAACACACCTAGAAAAGGGAGCAGGACAACGCAGTACTAGCAACTGAAATTTAACACGTGTATGGCATTTTTAGTCACGTTCATACTCATTCTGTGAGTGCATGGTTCTTTATTTTTGTAATTGTTTTGCACTAAGTGTGTATATCTTTCTGTGGTTTGCATTACACTTTACGTCCTCGTTAGTGTAGAGTGGGGCACAGGGGAGTGTTCCCACAATACAGTGTCTTGTACACAAACAAGTGGGTGAGCAACTCTTGCAGCTTTGCCAGAAATGTCTTCCTGAAAATAATAGAAAAGAAGTCCATTAAGCTTTCCATATCCAGAAATATGAATGTCTTGGCAAAGACTCACACTTGAGTATACTATTGCAGACCTTTAAACAGAACACGAAACAAATGCAATAGTGAGATGCTGCTAAGTAGTTTCTTGTGAACTTTTCACTTAAAGTACAGACGGCAAAAAGTACACAACTGTAATGAAATGCGAAACAGCACCAGAAGTGTACTTTTGTCCTGTGTACCATCATTCGAGTAGTTTTAGCTGTCAGTGAAGTTAGCATTGTAGTGTAAAGGGGTGCAAATTTTAGTATGATTAACCTTGGAGTTAAACGCATTTCAATGGAGGCGTAACTGCTTGAGGCCCACGTACTTAGCTTTAGGTGCGTGTTAAAGAGCCCCAGGCGGTCTAACTTTCGAAGCCCTCCACTACGGCGTCTCTCATAATCGTATGGTGGTTTTGGGACGTTACGCACCAACAGTTATTATCACTAACAACACATGGAACACTAGCTTCTTCATCGACCACAGCTGTTCTCTTTGGACTGAAGACTGGGCGACTTGGTATTGATTCATGGCAAAATTAAACAGTGCACTTCTAATGACGACAATAGAAGACGTGGACAAAGTACCAGCCTGTTTACCTTGTCAGAAATTGTGTCAACAGCATAGCTCGGCACACTCGCTCATGAGAGCACTCAACTCACACTCACTCACACTCATTTGTACGTGGTGAGTTGAGTATGAGTGAGTACTCATGCGTGTGAGTGGACGTGAGTGTGAACGTGAGTGAGAACTCATGAGTGTCAGTGGTCGTGAGTGTGAACGTGAGTGAGTACTCATGAGTGTGAGTGGACGTGAGTGTGAACGTGAGTGAGTAGTCATGAGTGTGAGTGGACGTGAGTGTGAACGTGAGTGAGTGCGAAGGCTGAAAAAATTGTGGTGAGTGAGTCTGAGTGAGTACTCCCTTAAAGTGCCGACCTATGGAGCTCGGCACACTCACTCGTGAGTGCACTCAACACACAATCACTCACACTCATTTGAACGTGGTGAGCTAAGTATGAGTGAGTACTCATGAGTGTGAGTGGACGTGAGTGTGAACGTGAGTGAGTACTCATGAGTGTGAGTGGAGGTGAGTGTGAACGTGAGTGAGTACTCATGAGTGTGAGTGGACGTGAGTGTGAACGTGAGTGAGAACTCATGAGTGTCAGTGGTCGTGAGTGTGAACGTGAGTGAGTACTCATGAGTGTGAGTGGACGTGAGTGTGAACGTGAGTGAGTAGTCATGAGTGTGAGTGGACGTGAGTGTGAACGTGAGTGAGTGCGAAGGCTGAAAAAATTGTGGTGAGTGAGTCTGAGTGAGTACTCCCTTAAAGTGCCGACCTATGGAGCTCGGCACACTCACTCATGAGTGCACTCAACACACAATCACTCACACTCATTTGAACGTGGTGAGCTAAGTATGAGTGAGTACTCATGAGTGTGAGTGGACGTGAGTGTGAACGTGAGTGAGTACTCATGAGTGTGAGTGGAGGTGAGTGTGAACGTGAGTGAGTACTCATGAGTGTGAGTGGACGTGAGTGTGAACGTGAGTGAGTGCGAAGGCTGAAAAAATTGTGGTGAGTGAGTTTGAGTGAGTACTCCTTTAAAGTGCCGACCTATTCAACAGTCAGAATACTATGTGCTGATCATAAACACTATGGCAACAAAAAGTAAAACAAAATAACCAGAGGGAAGGAACAAGGTTATTCAACAACGAGGTTCAACAGATTCAACTGACTTATATCAATGTGATTAAATTAGCCTTGCACAAGTGACACATCACCTAAATGCCATAAATATGTAACCTTGGCAAGTTCTAGTGCTGATATGTGACTAATGAAGTGACCATACCATAAAATGCATGTGCTTCAGCAAACACACTGTAACTAAGCACATGTCTTACACATCATATGGCCATCATAATGCGTCACTAACATGACTTATTCTTTCTAGCTAAATGTATACAAGCTCATGATGTCAATGCGCCTTGATATGCAATTTAACTTTCTGTGTAGGAGACGGACAAAGTGCCCAATGCAAAATTGTTGTCAAAAAGTATTCTTACTTGCTCATAATCTGCGCATGCGAACAGAATAAATAGAAAACAAATCTGGCCTTAATGCACGCTTTACCACATGACAGCGTGATAACAGCTGTCTTTTTTTTGTTGTTGCTTAAGTGTATACTCCCTGGAAGCACTGCTTCATTCATGCTTTATCGCAAGCAAGGAAATTATGTCGCACAAACATTCAGTTTTAAGGCGCACTCGCTTGAATTGGCTGGCCACGCCAAGCGGTCAGCCAATTCGAAACACGTATCACACATCGTTGTTATGTGAGCTTAATGGCCTTTCTTTTTTCGCTTCTCATAGCACTTTTGACGCGACGCAATGTGCAGAACAGCACCTACTGCTTCCCAAGCGACACGGTCGCGTAAACAGAGGAAACATAAGTATTACATACCATTTGTGTTCCTGAATGTGCCGCGAACGCGGCGCGCCCATCAGCTGCTGCTCGCTTGATTCACCGGGCCAGTGCCACACCATTGCGCACGCAGTGCATGTTTGCACTGTCGTGAAACCACACATTTCACGTCCCGCGACGAGAACACAGTAAGGCTGCCGGCATGAAACGCGCACACATGATCGACGAATAGCAGGGTAGTTGAAAGGCGTCCTTCACAAAACCGACGTTATCCCATGACGGCTTCGCTTCGCTATCACTCACGCACGCCGCTGGGGCCAGCCTGCGCTGGTATCCGCTGTCATTTCGGAACTTCTCGTTGCTTCTCGCCTTTCTCGCGACTCTCTTCTCGCGTTTCTTTCTTTTTGCTTTCTTTTTTCCCCTCCGCGCGCGCTTGCGTGCGATGGTTCCTCTCTTATCGCCGCCGTTCGAAGGTCGACCCTTTCAGAGCACCCGCTTGAGGAGTGTCGCGTTTTTTCTTTCGTTTCCCTTTATTATTTTTTTTTTCACCGGGTTTTTTCAACACCGGATCTTATTCCGTGCGTTGAGGCACGCCGCCTGTGCCCAATTCGTCATCCAAAAGGGTATACTGAGTGTGCATGCGGTGCTGATAGGCCACATCGAGGGTGTACACGCTCCTACTTTTAGTTTAACTTCGATTTGACGGTAATACAACATAATCGAAGTCATTCTGTGGTCGAAATGCATCGTGAACCCGAGACCAGCGGTAGTGTGCATTCCGTACAACAATGTGCATCAGTCGACGAGACGAAGAAATCGTTGATTAGCACTTTCATGAATTAATATATTAGGCACTTTGAGAAACACTTTCTTCGCCCGCGCAGTTGCATACATGCACGCCAGCACTGAAGGCACTATAGCTTCGGATAAAATAAAGGGATGATATGCCCGAGAAAGTGCAATAGGAGTTTTCTGTCCTTGAACTCCATTTTACAAAATGGCGTCAGATCGTGAATTTACCTCCTTTCTTCCACCTTTTATCCCCATAATTTCTCAAGGAAGTAAAATTGAGGACGCAGAACTTTATTACACCGATCTTAATACTCCCTAAGGGAGTACGGTCCCAAATGAAGGTAGTATTAAGCCCTTAAAACGCCCAATTCGGCTAGTTTGCGTTTACAGTGTATTTGATTTATGTAAGGTGATCCGCGCACCTGCGGTCGACAGAAGTGCGATTGCGTTCTTTCTAGAAGCAAGCTGAAAGACCGTTTCCTAATACCGGTCTTGGGTTGCGAAGCAATACGATGTCGCGTTTGCAAAATGACAGACCTTACTGTCTTTCTTGTTGCTTCTGTTCTTTTGCGATTTAGGAGCACTGATAGCGCTGAAACTTCTTTTAGCGCAGCAGTAAAGTGCTTTCGTTGCTTCCAGCACACAATCGTATATGATGGTATGGAGCTTTTGTGTGGAACAGAAGTTAAATCGGGTTCGAGGAACCGATGCTCTTGTTAGAATTCTACTCGTAACTACCACTGAAGCCAGTTTTTGACAGCGCGGAAAGTGACAACGTAGGGCGTCATAATGATCTTTAAAGCGCCCTTAAACGGTACTGACATCAGATGTCAGTGGTGGTTTTCTATTTTGTCTATGCTGCTCTCCACGCAAGTGCGTTGCTCTTTTACAGCGAAAGCTGTTATGAAATCGCAACAAGGGCCGTTTTTGCACCGCTGTTGTCCGCCGCCGCCGCCGGTATCCGTAACCACTATCGGGCGAAGAAAAAAACTAAATAAATAAAAATACGTAGGATAGAATGGAAATCGAACCCTTGCCTTCTGTGTGGCAGCCCAGTACTCTATACCACTGAGCTACACCTATGCTTGAAACTGCGTGGCAAACTGGCACTATGTAGGCTTCATGTCGGGTGAGGAATCACGTTAACATGTGTAATAAGACATTTTAGAACAGTAAAGTAGCGACCAGGTGTCACACAATGTGAATTGCGTAACGAATGGGTCGTTCAATGCTCTAACCCATTACAAAAGCCTTAAGTAGAATTCTTCATCGTCCTCAGCCACAGCATCAACAAAGTGCAGAATAATGCGTTACAAGTGTGAAGCGGGTACCGCGCTTTTCCGAAGACTAACGAATAATGGCTGGTTAGAAATTGGCTGGCGCAAAACAAGAACATGGACAGAGAAGTGACACGGATAAGCGCACACTCGCAACTGACTTTTAATAAACCGATGCTCATCTTTTGAAACACTCACGCATGCGTACATTTACAAACAGAACCTATCATCACAACCTATCAGATAGGAAGGCAGCATACGTTATAGCCCGACAGCATACGGTATTCGGACGAATAATGGCACAGAGGACGCTTACCCACTACACAAATGTTATGATGATTTATGGCGTAGTGGGTACCATCGACGTGTGCTTGTAGTAGTTGTGAAAGAGTTTAAAAAAGGATCTAGAAAGGCCGCTCTTCCAGCTTTCGCTGTGACTGTGCTGCGCGTTCCGCGCAGGCCTGGTGTCTTTATTTGCCAGTGCAGGGTGACAAACCTGATATTTATCTTGTGTTTAACGTCCCTGCCTCTCACGTAACCTTGCTTTCTATGTTTCTCCATTTGGCGCATACCCTTTTTTAAAGACGCAGGAGAATGGGTCCATACGACATGTCATGTTTGGACTGTTTTCATAATGAAAAAAACATGGCCGATCCCTCTATCAAAGGAATCGGTATACAGCGAAACCTCCGTGATACGAATATCGCGGGGTCACCAGAAAAATATTCGGATCATCCAAAATTCGTATCACCAGAAAACATGAAAAATTAGTATGCGACAAAAGAAAGCTGGCGCACGTTTTCGTTTATTGTTTCTCAGGGCCGCAACAAAGTCCTGAAATGCAGCTCTGTATGATTGCCAATAAAATATTGAGATGTCAACGATAGTACGTACTAGGCAATATAAGGCGCGTGCGCACGTGTGTAATTAGCGAACCAGATGCGTTGTGACCCGTGACAGCTAAGTAGCCCCTTCCAAGCCATAGTACGCTTTTTAACGTGACACCAGAGTAGTACAGCGAAAGTGACCTAAGGAACGCTTGGCACGCGATTGCTGAAGGCCAGAACATTTTAGAAGCACTGGAATTTATTGTTATTTTCTTATCGCGATGGTATTGGGGATGTTTTTCGGGAGATCTGTGTCTGCGCAATTGGGAGGTTTCCTCGAAATTCGGGAGCCTCCCGTGTAAATCGGAGTGTGGGCACGTGCGCGTACATGCCCGCGCTAGGGTTCCCGTGCCCGCGCGTGATTGCCTTGTCATCCGCGACAGCGCGCGCACCGCCTCTTCGTACCTGAGTGGTAGCTTACGTTCGTATCAAACGTTGCGGGGTGAAAATCGGTTCGTAACAACCGCCTCCATTACAGTGAAGGCTAATGGGCCTTGGCCGGGACCACAGAAAAATTCGTATCACCCTAAAATTCGTACGAGCCGTGATCGTATCACCGGGGTTCCACTGTAGCACGAAAGTGAAACGTGTCTTCACAGAGATAGTTGGGCGTTAATTGTGCATTGTTTCACCACAAGGGCGAAGGAATGAATGCTACCGAAACAAATTGTAATGTCACGCGAAGAACGGCAAGCAGCTTGAAACTTGCTGCGCGCGCCTCAAGCAGAAAGGACGCACGAAATGAGCATAGACAGGACAAGCGCAGACTAACAACTGTCACAGCTCGACACCTAAAGCGCGCTGCTCTAACACAAAGAAAGACGCACGAAATGACCGCACAAGTATACACAGGACGAGCGCGAACAACTCTCACAATTGTGAGTTCTTGTGTGAGCAGCGCGCTCCTTTCGTAAACGCGGCCGCTGCGGCGAGAGAAGGGACATTCTTGCACTCTTTAACCCCTGTAACTTCAAAGCAAACTTGCGGTGGAAGCACAAGACGTATTAAACGTCCCAACGGCCCCAATGCCACAATCACGAGATAAGCGCGGGCGGCCGAGCGGTCACGCCCCTTGGAGACGCGCGCGTATCGCAGCGAGAGGGGCGACGACCTTTAGAACCCCGCCGCGCCACCTTCACGCCATCTCGCTAGTGATAACGAAAACGCGCTGAAGTCGGCGAGCTCTGAGGACCGTCAACGGTATATGGTGTATATGAATAGCTTGCCGTTAACAAGCTGAAGTTCGTGCGCTCCTGTGGCCTAGTGGTTTTGCGCCGCGCGCTGCGGAGCGAGAGGTCGTAGGTCCGGTGACGGAGCTTTATTTCTAGTTTTTTTCTTTGCGATCTGTTAGTTTATATTTTACAACGTCATATCCGTGACGGAAGTAAGTCAGTGAAGCCGTGGTGGACCCAGGCATAAAACACTTTCGTGCTAAAAAAAAAAAAAAAAAACCTTACCACATTTCTACCCGTTGTGAAATCTGCAGAAACAGCGGAGGTGTGGTTCTCTTGAGTTTCGCATCTTATTTTTTGCGATTTTCTGAGATTTCTTCTGATTTTGTGCGGGCATCTGCGATTACGTTATACACTAGATATGCGTGGCAGAGGACGTGTTGCAGTCTCTGCCACATTCACCCCTGGCCGCGCTTTCCAGTTTCAGTGGGCAGCTACCGCTTCGTCCGTGACCAAGGCAGCTACGCCATTTATGAGAGTATCTGGAAAACGGAGTGTGACAACCGCGGACACTGATTTGTCATCAGACCAATCTCTAGAACAACTCCCCTGTTAAAGTTTTGCACCAGATCCAGTACGTCCCATTGGTATCTGCATAGAACGATCTCTCTGCGCGACATCATCTAATGCTTCGATGCCCACGACGTGACGTGTCTGCCTAAGAATCTTCCATCTCTCCGGGTGTTATGTTTCATTACGTTGACCATGTCGACAACTACGGATCTACTTGTAACTTGCCTCACAGGCCGTTATTAGCTCGGCTATAACCGGAAAAGTAAGTCCAAACAGAGCGGACACGGGAAGTTCGTTTGTTGTCCGGAATCGGAAAACGAAAGCGAAACCAAAGAAACGGAAGTGCAAAACGGAAGTGAACGAAATACCTAACTTGCGTAACTGGTGGTTATTTGTCTCCGACCGCAACAGCCAGCAAGCAGCCAGTTCAGCACGCATAGGTTTACGAAGCCTGGATGGGTTGACAAGGAATGATTAGCCTTAGAATTTGCATTCCACTGTCGTGAAATTGGGAGCAAGTAAAGCTGGACGCGGGTGCTTCTTTCTTTCTTTCTTTCTTTCTTTCTTTCTTTCTTTCTTTCTTTCTTTCTTTCTTTCTTTCTTTCTTTCTTTCTTTCTTTCTTTCTTTCTTTCTTTCTTTCTTTCTTTCTTTCTTTCTTTCTTTCTTTCTTTCTTGTTGCGCAATGCTGTCTCCTAACTGTTTCGTTCCTCCATGCCGGGCCTTGCACCTTCATCTACGCAA
>JALIZH010021371.1:0-20995 GCA_030522465.1 Rhipicephalus appendiculatus | reverse complement strand
TCTCAACAGCGCCGCGCGCGACCTGAAGTCGTCCATGTCGTGCGGCTCAAACCGTATCACGCGCGTTAGCGAACCTGAGGACTGCACTTATTGGTTTATTATTGTACTTTCTTGCTGTATGGTTATTATTTATTGTTGCATGCATTTTTCCCCGTGTTCTGTTTTAAGCATCGGGACGATGCTTTTTCAGAGGGGGGGGCATTGCCACGCGCGTTTCTTTCACTGTATTCGATTTCCGCCCACAAAGATTATCAGCAGTACTCGGCGCAGACCGCGCCTTATTGGTTCCAGAAGCTTCTCGCTTGTAGTAGATCGTTCTGTTAAGATTGCACGCAAGACGGTAACACTCAAGATTATTCCAGAGCTTGCGCGACGACTGCTGATAAGGCTAGAATGTTCGACGCGTGCGTTATAAAAGCCGGCGCGTTCCAACGATGTTCAGTTGATCGACGGTCGACGCTGTGTTCGCCGCTGTCAGTGCCAGCGTGTATTGCTGTAATCTTACTTTCCGTTTACCGGCCACAAGTTCGGCCTAATAGACAGTTTCATCTTGGACACGTCGCCTGCTGCCTCACGTCACAACCACGTGACAAATATACAGTACTAATTATTTTGCTGCAGCGAAACTTCACTCTGGTGGCCTGTCTTCAGGAAAAATGTATTCTCAGATTTTATTTGTGCCTAGCGTGTGCGGGGGGTGGGCAGCTTCCGCTCTTTAAAGGACTACGCATAAGCAGTTTGCAGCCTGCAACCTCGCCTAGAGCATACTTTGGAAGTGAATTAAAATATATTCTTAGCGTTTGCTGTGTCCAACACATCGTACTGAGTGTCTTTGCATACAAAGGAAGCCTACAGCAGGCTTTTTTATGACCTCAAAATTTGCTCAAGATTTGGTGGCACTGCCCCTTTAAGCACTGTACATTAGTGGTTCAAGCTCAAATTAGCTATATCTTGTCAGTGTAATTCATCTTCTTGTCAGCACATCACCAGAAGGAACCTTGACCACTTTATCTTACATAGATTGCAGCAGCCAAAATTAGAAGCTGATCAAGGGACACACACATGAGCACATATGTTCAATCTGGCCCTTTGAAATAGAGGTTCAGTTTCTTAACTGCATGCATATGTACTAGCTTTGTTTATATATGATCACTGTCTTGCCTAACTGCACTTAAAAAATATTGTTGGAAGAATACAAACTGTGTTTTTCATAATTCTACCTGCTCTTCTGTTGATGATAGTGGTGCAAGGGTTAAAGAAGAGAATAAAGGGAGTGGAAAGAAAAACCACCGTTCTAGACTAGAAACAGCTGCAGTTTCTTGACCTATAATTTTACGAGAGCCTCTTAGGCCACATACTTTCACATTATTTTTTTCCTGCACTCTTTCCATCGAAGCATTTATATATGCGCACGTTTTCACGAAATGTGAGTTAGGCACTTTTTCCATATACTCCCTTTCTTCTTAAACTGCGCATGTGACACATGTGTGGTGTATAGCACTCCGCTTAGTTGTGATAAAGCAATACATTGGACAATCTGGTCGATGTATTAACGTTCGTTTGCGGTAGCATGTAAATCTACCCTCTGACACTGGTGGTAACCTTCCGCTGCAATGTAAGCAGTGCGATTGTACACCCATTGTAGGTAAGGCTAAGACGCAGCATGAAAGATAATAAATTGAGGCGCACCTTATTTGGAAACTTGGTCCGGAAAAATGTGTAAGCGCAGCTTTTGTTTTGTTTGTGACCAGGAAAGAGTGTAACTTTCTTGAACAGTCGTGACTTTCATGGGTAAGATTGGCGCAGTGATCTAGTAGGGTGCTATTGCGCATGGTCTGTACGGACTTAGGAGGAGGTGTTTTTTTTAAAATAAACGTCAGTTGTTAGTAGCCGCCTCTGTGTTCAATGTCTCTGCTTCCGCCTTTCAGTTTTTTTCTTTTTCGACGTTTTAGTGGCTTTCTTAAAGTTAAAGTATGTACCAACTTGCCCAACAAGCAACTCTTGAATGCCTTTCTTCTCTCTCCTTACTCACCACACATAAATTAGCTGAGGAATCCACTTTGCTAAAATATTTTTTTACCTTTTTTACACCATTATCGTTGTTTAGACAAAGAAGGAATGGGATATAGAGGTAAACTTACAATATGAATTTTTTATGGCACAAATGAAAAAAAAAAGGAAGACAAAGCAGGAAGTCATCAAGGGCTTGTCTACTGTTCGACACAACCTCATGAAATCAACAGACAAGAAGTCAAGGAAAGCATAGGGGATATTATTTGTAGTCTTTTAACTGTAATGTAGTAATTGTGATATATGTATGTAAAGAAATTAAGGTGAATGAAAAGACAACATGCCGCCCATAGGGAGCGAATGTACAACGTTCGTATAATGCGTCGGATGCTCTACCAATAAGCTTCAGCAGAGGTCATCCATCTGTCCACTTTATTGGGTACTATATCTGTGCATGTAAGTCTGAGAGTGTTAGCCAGTACTGCTCGCAGCCATGACTGCGAGTGTGGAACACACTTCTTTTTAATGTGATATAGTGTTAAAGAGCGCGTTTCGCAGAAATTCTAATGTCATTGGCGACGGTGGTGTCATTGGTTGTGAGCAAGAAATCGCAACTGTCCATGAGCAAAAATTCAAAATAGATAAAAAGAAATAATAATAATAATAATAAAAAAAAACTCCCGCCTGAGTGATGATCAAAATCAGGTCTTCTGCATGCAAGCTGCTGTTCTATCACAGAGCTATGCCAGTGCCTGAAACTGCTTCATGAATGAACACTATAAGAATGTCATGTAGTAAGAGGGGTCTGCTTGTAATGTTGCGTGGCAGAATCGTAGCATTGCACCAGGCTTCAAAACATGAATTGCGCAATGTGGGTAGTTTAAAGCTGCCCATCCATTAAAAAAGTGCGCAGGTGCTCCTGGCACCTTACAGATGCATAGCGGGCACTTCACAACCGTACTTGCAGTAGACATTCTAGGATAGCTTCAAGCGGCCAATGTTACTCACGCAACGTTAACGTTTCCTTCCTTGCGGCACTGTTGAAGGTGGTGCACACGGGGCCCGATTACGGTATCATGTTCTACTCTTGAAGAAGAAGCTCAAGTGACCTCCAATTTTTTGCCACTTGGTGCCACATAGTACGTGATTGTTTTACGGGTTGGCCACTGGCCGATAATTCCTCGTTATGAGTTAACATTCATTCATAGCGGGAGTCTTGTTCCACCAGACTTACTGCCTTCAGGTAGTATGCTAGGGTTTATTGATAAGGTGTCAGCCCGTTAAATGATCGGGTGCGACATTTCGCCAGGTGGCAAAAAAAAGTGTGTTCCACACTCGCAGTTGTGGCTACAAGCGGCTAAAACTCCCTGTTTTACATGCAGAGAAATACCCAATAAAGTGCACGGAGGGATGACCGCTGCCTGAGTGCAATTGGTATAGCTTCGGATGTGTTATCCAAAAGTTGTAGGTTTTGCTTTTCTTCTTTCCTCACTTTTATAATTACTACACTATAAATAATGTCTCCTATACTTTCCTTGTTGCATGTTGGTTTCATGAGGCAATGAAAAAAAGTGGACATGTACAACACAGATTGCAGCAAGGAAAGAATTGTAAACTTAAGGGCTCGTTTGCGTTGTTAAACACATTAGTAATGAGAACTAACAAACAAAGATGCCAAGGAAAGTATAGGGGAAGCTATTAGGAGTAATTGTAATGTAAATGTGAAGAAAGGAAAGTGGACGAAAAGATAACTTGCCACCGGCAGGGACCGAACCTGCGACCTTCGAATAACGCGTCCGATGCTCTACCACTGAGCTACGGTGGCGGTCATCCCTCCGTCCACTTTATAGGGTATATATGTGTACTTAAACGTGGGAGCGTCAGTCGGCGGCGCCTGTTGCCATTACGGAGAGTGTGGAACACTCTTTTTTGCCTGTAGGCGTCACGTAGTACGTGATCTTATTACGAGCGGGCAGCTGACTAATCGACGAATGTATACTGCGCGGTAGTAAACACGGACGACAAGAAAACACAAGGACAAGCGCAGACTATCAACTGAAGGGATTATTTTTCACAAACCACATATATATGACTGAAACAGAAAAAAGTAAACACAAAAAACCTACAAAAAATGATGATTGAGCTCCTAACAATCAACAAACTTGAACGTTTGATAAAAGCAGATTCATGGTCCATGTGCGCCACTTCCCAGATACCGTAGCTCTTTATCTATGAGAGCTAACGACAGTTTGCTTACGCAGTTTCCTGGTTCCCGTGCCATTTTTTCCGCTTCGACGATCATGCGGGTGTGATCGTCTTTGTGCCTATACATTACGACCGTGCTTTCGAACTGCGCATGGCAGCCACACTTACTGACATGCTGAGCCAAAAAACCCTAATTGCCATTGCGTACATTGCGTGCGTGCTCGCGCAGGCGCTCATTTAGGCATCTCCCAGTCTGCCCGATGTAACACGCACCACATGAAAGCGGAATTCTATAAACTACCTTCGTGTCACATCTGACAAACTGGGTTTTATGCCTGACAGTGCAAGATCGTTTGGGCTTATTGTTTACACATGTCATTTTGGCTAGCTGAGAGAGCTTGTAAGGTGCCGAAAAAACGACCTTCACGCCCATGCGCTGACCGAGCTTTTTCATCTTGTGAGATAGCTGGTGCTTGTAAGGGATTACCGCGACTTTGTCGCGTTTGCTTTTGTCCCTGTGATCAGTACTCTCTCTACTTCTGGGCCTTTTCTTCTTTTTTATTGTTTATGCCACAGAAGTGAGAAGCGAATCCGGGTAGCCAGCTTCTTTTAGACGATCAACTTGATTTCGGAAGCTCGTTTCCATCATATGGAAACATGATCGGTCCAGGGCATTAGTGAAGCAGGAGTTCACTATGCCTCTCTTAACCAACTTGCTATGCGCTGATTTAAAAGGCAAAAGCGGTTTCATAGCGCGAGGCTCATACATCCAGCATGTGTGATTCGCGCTGAACACAAGTTTCATGTCTAAGAAGCGAATCGAGTTGTTCACTGGGAGTTCATGGGTCAGTACGAGTGGACTCAAGCAGTCACTAAAAGCTGCAATGACATCAGAAGACAACCCAGTTACTCTAGCAGACTCACACTTAAAAACCACCAGGTAGTCGTCGACGAACCTGAAAATTGTCACGACTTCCTGACAACTCAGCCGCTCTTTCAAGTTCCTGTCGAACTTCGCAAGCAACAAATCGCTCAGAATCGGTGCAATAGAAGATCCTATTGAAACACCACTATTGTGATAAACATCACCGTTCCATTCTACATAGATAGAGGTCAGATAGGTAGCTAGCAGGTCAAGAAAACTGCTAACACTGACACCAGCTGCATTCTGGAACGTTACGTGACCCATTAGATCAACACATTCTTCTATACATGAATACAAAGCGTCACGAGGGAGAGAATAATATAAATCTTTGACATCTATGGAAAAAGCACTCAAAGTGTAGTGAGAATACTCTTCGAAGAATTCAGTGACCTGACAAATTCCTGACTAGAAAGGGATCATTAATCGCTAAAAGTTTGAACTTTTTCTGCAAAAACAACCCTAAGGCGTTTTGCCAAGAGCCCTTCTCTGCTATGAAACCGTTTTTGCCTTTTAAATCAGTGCATAGCAAGTTGGTTAAGAGAGGCACAGTGAACTCCTGCTTCACTAATGCCCTGGACCGACCATGTTTCCATAGGATGGAAACGAGCTTCCAAAATCAAGTTGATCGTCTAAAAGAAGCTGGCTACCCGGATTCGCTTCTCATTTCTGTGGCAGAAACAATAAAAAAGAAGAAAAAGCCCAGAAGTAGAGAGAGTACTGATCACAGGGACAAAAGCAAACGCGACAAAGTCGCGGTAATCCCTTACGAGCACCAGCTATCTCACAAGATGAAAAAGCTCGGTCAGCGCATGGGCGTGAAGGTCGTTTTTTCGGCACCTTACAAGCTCTCTCAGCTAGCCAAAATGACATGTGTAAACAATAAGCCCAAACGGATCTTGCACTGTCAGGCATAAAACCCAGTTTGTCAGATGTGACACGAAGGTAGTTTATAGAATTCCGCTTTCATGTGGTGCGTGTTACATCGGGCAGACTGGGAGATGCCTAAATGAGCGCCTGCGCGAGCACGCACGCAATGTACGCAATGGCAATGAGGGTCTTTTGGCTCAGCATGTCAGTAAGTGTGGCTGCCATGCGCAGTTCGAAAGCACGGTCGTAATGTATAGGCACAAAGACGATCACACCCGTATGATCGTCGAAGCGGAAAAAATGGCACGGGAACCAGGAAACTGCGTAAGCAAACCGTCGTTAGCTCTCCTAGATAAAGAGCTACGGTATCTGGGAAGTGGCGCACATGGGCCATGAATCTGCTTTTATCAAACGTTCAAGTTTGTTGATTGTTAGGAGCTAAATCATGATTTTTTGTAGGTTTTTTGTGTTTACTTTTTCTGTTTCAGTCATATATATGTGGTTTGTGAAAAATAAACCGTTCAGTTGATAGTCTGCGCTTGTCCTTGTGTTTTCTTGTCGTCCGTGTTTACTACCGCACATTCGTCGATCATGAATCACCAACTGGCCCAATCGTCCACCTTGATTAGCTGACTAATAATCCCTCGCATACCACCTGAAGGCGTCAAGTCTGCCAGAACGAGACCCTTGTTCTGGCAGACTTGATGCCTGCCATTCTGGTCCCTGCCGGTGGCAAGTTATCTTTTCGTCCACTTTCCTTTCTTCACATTTACATTACAATTACTTCTAATAGCTTCCCCTATACTTTCCTTGGCATCTTTGTCTGTTAGTTCTCATTAATAACAGATTGCAGCAGTCATATAGTTTGTTTTGTGAACAGTAGGGCATACACTCACAATATTTTTCTCTTCCAGGTGTCTCCAAACACAATTGTGACAGCTACAAGACAACTATCACCACTAGGAAGGCTTTTGAGCTTGTCTCATGTGCTGCAGGAATAGCCAGACACAACTACTTTTTGAAGAAAATAAACCTCTTGAGCTTTCTGTAGACAGATTACACAGTAAGGAATCCTTTACACATTACTAAATCCTGATGCAATGTGTAAAAAGACTGGGCGTCATGGTATGGGTCAAAAGAGCAAAAAGACAAGTGCCACGAGAAGAGGAAGAACACAGGCATTGGTGTCACAAGGCACATGCCAGCATTTGTTGCTGCTCGGTATTAGAGACCAGCCAGTTCTTGCTGGAGGTCTAGTCCAGAGCCAGACAATGTATGACACGGTGTTATTGAGCACCGAAGCCATGTGCTCTTGCTGGAAATCTGATTCAGAGACCAGGCGAGGTGGTCCGTCATACCAGGAAACCAGGTGAGGTGGTCTACTGTACTAGGGACCAGGCAAGGCGGCTGCTGTTCTGTTTGCTTTTCCAGGTAGCTGCTGTTCCATCTGTTCTTCCGAGTGGCTGCTGCTGTTTTGCGCTTTCTGTCGGTGGCAAGCATTGTAGCTGGGCTTACTGTGCTACTCTTTAGAGGCCACAGTGGAGTCTTTTGCTGCCACTTCTGCAGCTCCCAGTCATGCTGTGCTGTGGGTAGACCCATGGTGGCGTCCGCAAGTCAAGCAACTCTTCAACGCAAAGGATTCGTCGTGTGAATGGGCTCTCACCACAAAGACAAGGAACGGCGAGAGACAGTATTTACATTTGTACAAACATTTTATGTTACCAGTACCAATACATGATAAGCTACTTTCTTTTGAGTAATATTTCATGTGAAACAATTTGTATTTTATTTATCTGTAAATATATATAATTTATTTGACTGAGTGCACTTCGGTATCAATCGCGTCAATGGTTTCCATCACACTTAGGCGTTGTTTAGCGCTCACAGGTTGAAACTGTGCAACTTAAAACAAAGTTATCAATGCAATTTCATTTCTAGCATCTTCAGTTCGTGTTGTATTGGAGTAAATTCAACTTTAACACTCATATCAGAGGCAATATTACTTTTCGTGGCCAGATTTGTAGCAACATGACGATGTTAACTTGAGCAATTTTGCATACCAGTCGTTATTCTGACGCAGACACTTGGGCTTGTTGGTGATAACTTGGGCATCTGAACAAATGTAAAGGAACGCTCGTGTAAGGAATATACACGTAGACGGCCTTCCTGTCTACGAGTCTCTTCCTTATTTGAGTGTTGCTTTGTGCTTGTGTTAATATGTCTGCCGTGTTTCAATCTGTGAGCACTCTACTGTCGGCCGCAAAAGTTTGCGGGATTTGCAGCGCGTGGCGGAGCGACGAAAAGCTGCATCGCTGCGTCACCTAACGTGACGCGGCGGGTGTTGAGGTTATCGGCCTCAGTTGCTGGATCTTATCCGGATCCGGCAACTGAGGCCGATAGCCTCAACATCGCCGCGTCTCGGTAGGTGACGCGGCGATGCAGTTTTTCGTCGCTCCGCCACGCGCTGCAAATCCCGCAAACTTTTGCGGCCGACACTACATTCAGGCGCAACATACGTACAAGGTCCAAAATATGTCCACGGAAGGATCCCATTCTGGATCTCCGGTGGATGTGCGAAAATGTTTTTTTGAATATCTGTCGTACATCCGATAGAACTCCAGCGGAGATTTACGGATCTCCAGTGGATATCCATTACAGCCGAAACGGATATACATCGGATTTCCGAGGGATATCTGTGGTTGCTTGGGCATATTGAAGGTAGGCCTGTTAGCGCCCACCATTCTCTTTACGTCTGTGTCGTGTTTCTTCCGTATATGTACCGCGCTAATACAAGCTAAGTTCTGTTAGAAGTAACTTTGTAGGTGGTCTTCAAGCACATGTGATTCCAGACAATGTACTCAGCGCTTGGAAAGGCAGAAAATGAGAAATAGGCAAATAAGTTCGTTAATGTAGACGAAAAGTGTGATGCGGCAAAGCAATATGGTAATGTGTAGAGCACAACCCGTGGTGTTGATCTCAGTTTTTTTCAAGCTGTAGAGGATGGGCAGGTTTGGAAACGGCTGGACCTCATTGCTCAGTTAATAGTAGAGTAGCGATGCCTTGGAAGTAGCTTTACTTTGAGAAATATTTTCAAGAAGAGGTTCACTGAGCCCAGTGCTTTTCACGTGCACTGGGAACTCTTCATGGAGAGGACAACAATAAATCTATTTGTGAGAACACGCAGCATCTGCCATACATTAAATGACAATGCACCTTCTGCTGCTACCTGCAGTCATGTGAAGCACAATCAAATTAAAGCGCATCTTTCACTTGCAGGTCAATGCATGTGGCAATTCCAGCTTTCAGAAGTGGATTGTTATTAGACAATAATTTCATATATTAAGTACTCCCATGCAAGGCAAATAGTGAGAAGTAGAAATGGACCAAGCATGCAACACCAAGATTCTCCAGGTACTCATCAGAAGGCAGGTATGTGTGCTGCGTACTTGGCGGGCACTCTTCCCTAGAATGCTGGCAGCAACATTAGGTAGTTTTGAAACTGAACAGGACAAGGGAGTGCGTGTCTTTTTCCTTACTGTTGTTGTTGTGGCAACTTCCGCTGAAAAAAACAGTCATCCGCCTGGTATTTAAGATGTGGAGGGGAGGATGGGATTTTGAGCAACAGTGGATGCACAGAAAGTACAAAAGCTATCATTACTGTGCATTAAAGAGTATCTGGAAACCTGTTTTGAACTTTTCAATACATTTGCTTGCGTAAATACTTTCACTGAAAAGCAAAACAGTGGTAAGTTAAAGTGCTTGGAAAACAGTGCCACCTCCACCTGATGCTATGCAATTTTGATGTTTGCTGATGCCCCGGAAAGAAAAATGTGAACAGATGAAGTTGCTCCTCGTGAAGTGTCACAGACCAGGCACAGTGTGCTGTCACAGATAAATATGGCACCCATAAGTGCATACAAGGTAATCAAGATTTGTTGGCAATAAAGTGCATGTACGGCAATTTTGCATTAAGCACGTAGCTATCAGAATAACGGAAAGGTGGGCTAGTTGGTTAGGGTTCATGATGAATTATATGGGGCAGCGCTAGAACGAAGACAAGGACGAGAAGCGCAATGTCCTGTCTTTTCTCGTCCTTGTCTTCGTTCTAGCGCTGCCCCACATAGCTATCAACTAGTCATGTGTGTGCACTGTGGGAGCATCTGATGCTAGTTGCTGGGAAACTGAAGATGGCAATGATTTAACATGGAAGAAAGCTTCCACCTTCATCAAAGCCATGAAAGCTGCCAAAGGGCACGCCGCAGCAATGCTTTCATGGTGTCAGGAACAACCAGCCATGAGGGAACTCTACTGGCAAAATGGGCATCAAGTCACTTGTGAAGGACTTATGTATGTAGAATACAGCTCCACACAGTCCGCCTCGACACCAACTGGAAACAAAGGAACAAGTTTTGCCAGGAAGCTGCGTTGTCTCGTAAGACAGCAGCCGGACTATAAAGCAGGCCCACATGCTGCAGATGTGGCCAAGGGCACCAATCCTTGTGTTGTCATATTAGGGCAAGACGCTTTAGTTGTTCTAAGATTGGACACTTGGCTTGCACGTACAACGCTAAAAAGAACAACTTCATTAAAGAAGAAGAAACATCGAGAGTTCAATTACATCTGACTCATAAGAGAAACTGACCACCGTACAGCATTCAACTGACTAAGAAGGAAAGGTCGACTTCAATGGAAAGAAATCCTGGTTCAGCTTTATATATTACTTTGGAGAATGAGCTGATTACGGATTTTGGTAAAAGGCAGTTGGAACCAGTTAACTGTCGTTTGTTCATTCACAATGACACGAAAGCTTACCACTTTGTCCATTAACTTATGGTTCAATGATATACATGTCAGGCACCGCAAATAAGTTCTAAACGGTCAATTATGTCCTTGCACGGCATTATCTAAATGTTTAAAAAGGTCGCCACCCTTTTCAATGCTCTTTTTTTTTGCCCAAAAAGTGCTGTCATCCCACGGAGATGCAATTTTTTTTCTTCTCCGGCAATTCATGTTTGCTTTTCAATCCCAGATTTCTTTATGTTGGCGCACCTACCTGTCGCTCACGCATCTATGCATCCTCATGGCGATTAGTTTTCTCTTACGGGCGCTTTCCACTTGTTGCACTAAAAAAAAAATAAGCATCTTGCCCTAATATCACAACACAAGGGTTGGTGCCCTTGGCCACCTAACTGGTTTTTAATCTCTCAAGGGGATTGATACTAGCTTGTTTATTGCTTACAAGGGTGCGATTTCACGGCGAACAAAAGGCATCTGTGGGCAGGGGAACCTGGAGGGTGCGAACCGCACGTACATATGCTAGTTGCTGGGAAACTGAAGATGGCAATGATTTAACATGGAAGAAAGCTTCCACCATCTAGGCGTCGAACATTTCTTTATGTAAAACTATCGATCGTGCGGCTGTATAAGGCTTGAGTAGTGCCATACCGGCACTTTCGAGTTGATTTGGACGACTCGCTTCTGTATTTCGCAATCGCGATAAGAATCCCAATCCAAATTAAATCGTGTAACGCTTGCATGGCTTAATCGAGAGAGAAAATCGGCCTCGTAAACCAATAAAGTGGCTGAAATGCCATTCATTCATTCATTGATACATACGACGAATACACGACAAAACAATAAAAAACAGGTTGCCGAAGCGTATGGTCAAGCACAGTGAAAAACATACTTTCACGCACAGTAAAATTAGTACAACGAACGGATTACTACAACGTTGACACCACACACGAAAAAAAAAATCAAATATCCACGATCAAAATAACGCTGAAGCACGTACTGACAGCGCAAGTTTCAGGCGCTGCAAACACCATCCGCGTTAATAAAGCACACGGGCAACGATAAGCACAATCACAGTGTCCGCGCCCGCCAAATATTAACGACCAAAATAACGCTGAAGCACGTAGTGACAGCGCAAGTTCAGGCGCTGCAAACACCATCCGCGTTAATAAAGCACACGGGCAACGATAAGCACAATCACAGTGTCCGCGCCCGCCAAATATTAACGACCAAAATAACGCTGAAGCACGTAGTGAAAGCGCAAGTTCAGGCGCTGCAAACAGCATCCGCGTTAATAAAGCACACGGGCAACGATAAGCACAATCACAGTGTCCGCGCCCGCCACAAGAACACCGCAATCAACACTCCTCCAGCACAAATTACGTAAAACTTGGGTACAGCTGATCACACACACGCAAAAAAGTAAGCCTTCATAACGAAAAATCGCATGTGGTTGCCTGACCCATCGTTCTCGAAAGCCGCAAATGTTTCACAGATCCAAGCCAAGTTGGGTGAAAATAGCGTTTAGTTATTTTCACCGGGTCAGAAATCACCGGGTCGGAATAGTTGCCGCGGGGTTGTTAACCTCGTCCGGATTGGCTTCGTTCTCGGAGCGGTTTCGTCTTTGTCTCCTGCCTTGTCGCACGACGTATGGGATGTGGAATCTTTTGCTGCAGCAACGGTCGCCTGTGGGGTGATCGCCCTCACAGAGCTTGCATCTCGGGGTGCAACTGTGTGCTTCTGCAGCGCCGTTTGGGAGTGCTTCTCCGCAGTTGTGGCATTTACTTCTCTCTTCCTTGCTGTAGTGGCATACGTCGGCCCGATGCCCGACCCGGCCGCAAGCGTGACAAACGTCGACTTGCCGTTTGTAAAGCGAACACGGCACCAGGGCCGCTCCGCACATGACGTTTTTTGGGGACTCGAAGCCCATCAAAGAGGATCACAACAACATGCGTGTTTTTGATTCTCTTGACTTCAATGGCGGTTGGGTTTCTCTGGTTTACAATGATGCCGCTGAGGGTATGCTCTTCTATCGAGGGGTCAACGTTCCTAATGACGCCTTTACAAGTGTTTTCCGGCGTGGCTACGTAGGCAGAAACCTACGCTCTCAGTGTTAACTACTACAGCTACGGCAATCATTGATCACGGACGTCAGTCGTCCGGATGGAGATGTACCACCAAGCGTGAAAGTGGGTGCATCCACGTTAAACGGTGCTATAGCTGCCAAACACCAACAGACAAGCTCTCTTATGTCAATGTACAGTAAACAATGAACTACTTCTGTAAGGACACGTTTTACTTTCGTGTTATACCGATATCTGTGACGGAGGGATCAGCCATGCTTTATTTATTTCTTTATTTGCATCCATTTTGATTTTTCGCTCACGGACAAAGCTGATTATTCGCTTACAACCAAAGACGCCGACGCCGGAATTTCTTCGAAACTAGCTTTTTAGTTTTTTTAGTTCTCAAAGACAGGGCGTGCAAACTCGGACACAAGAAAGAAGTCGAAGACACTAAAGATGCCGACTAACAACACCAAAGGCGCACAACAGCGGAAAAGAAACAAGGCATGAATACTTATCTGCGCATGCCCATGCAATAGGCGAACCTATCAGTCCGGCACGCGTGCCTTCTTTAAAGGGGAGGCCCTGCAACACTTTTTGAGCACGGTCCCAAAACGCTTCCGATCGGTAGTCGAGGCTCCCGGAGAACACGCGAGCCAAATGTTACAGCGTAGCACGCGGCCTGGAATACGCAATAAATTCTCAAAGTGAGCTAAAAATTGATTTCTCTTCTCTCGACAAATGACGCTACAAGCTCAAAAATCACACGTCACAGCCGTTCTATCAGCCATTGGCTAATTTGAGCATGGCGCGCTCGGTCGTTACTAGGGCCGCCGCGGGAGACCGCGACTTGTCCACGCGTGCGCGCGCGTGATCGCACTGAAAAGCAGCGTCTTTAAAATAAAAAAAAAAAAGAGATAAAGTGCTCAAGGTCACGAGGCGCGCGTGACGTATTTTCTTTTCCCGTGCCATCCCGCCCTGCTTAGCTTCCAGCGCTTTCGTCGGGACGAGAGAAGAGAGAATGTAATTGCAGCGTGCGACAAATCTTTGTAACTTCGTTCGTAGTGGACGGACTCTAAAATTTTTTGCGGTTTTGAATTCGTGAGGCAATAAGCTCATTTAGTGAATTCAATCCATGGCTACTTAGATAAGTGTTGCAGGGCCCCTTTAAGATAAGTTTTCGTGCATTCTTTCTTTTCCGCCGTTGTGCGCCTTTGCAGTTGTTAGTCGCCGTCTGTGGTGTCTTCCTTGTGTCCGTGTTTGCAAGCTCTGTCTTTTAGAATGAATACTTACCAACAAGCTCAGCTCTCTGTTATTCTGAGCTCTTTAACGCTATCGTGTTAAAACAAAGCAGGCCGCCCAGCTCCACACTTGGCACCACTAGTGGTAAGCTGTCTTAATTAACCTTTTTAGGAGCTTGCTCCTTATGCTCGCGCCTTGTCCGGCGGCGACGGCGGTTGCACTTCTCCGGTGATTCCAATGATGCTCACTAGATGGCGCGCCGCCGCTCAAGGCGCCGGCTTTCCGGTGATTTCAAGAATGCTCACTAGATGGCGGCGCCATTCAAGGCGACGCACACCACTCTCGGCACGTGCGCTTCCTCTCTCTTCGCCGGGAGCTCACGCAGTGAACACTCTTCGTTACCGCTCGGCCGCATGAACACCGCAGAAGCCAAGGCAGCAGCGCTGCGGGCTCGCAACGCAGCAGTAGCTCGGGCTGGCCGCCCGAGCGCCGCATGTAATGTATATGGTGAAACAAGCGCGAAAAGTACGAAGACTTAGAAAGGACACAGGACGAAGCGCTGAAGTCCTGTGTCCTTTCTAAGTCTTCGCACTTTTCGCGCTTGTTTCACCATGAACCTTTACCAACATGCCCAACTGGCAGTCATCCGTAATGTATATATAACAACGTTGTCACGTCTATATATGATGGTAGGAGGTGTGTACGGAGGATTCGCGGGTTACCCGATCATCTCCGAGCAAGCTCCTCTAACATGATTCACTTTGTGGATATGGCGGTGATTTTTTTTACTTGCCAGTCTCCAGGTTTCTATGTATTAACTGCATTTCTTCTTAAGTGTATCTGACGCATTGTTTTTCTTACTGTTATTATTGTCACGTGGTCGTGACGTTGACGAAGGCAGCAGGCAGTAGTCCAAGATGAAACACTTTATTTGGGCCGAACTTGTGGCCGGTAAACTGAAGGGGAGATTACAGCAATAAACGCTGGCACTGATAGCGGCGAACAGAGCGTCGGCCGTCGATCAACTGTACATCGCTGGAACGCGCCGGCTTTTATAACGCACGCGTCGAACATTCTAGCCTTATCACTAGTCGTCGCGCAAGCTCTGGAATAATCTTGAGTGTTAGCGTCTTGCGTGCAATCTTAACAGAACGATCTACTACAAGCGAGAAGCTTCTGGAACAATAAGGCGCGGTCTGCGCCGAGTACTGCTGATAGTCTTTGTGGGCGGAAACCGAATACAGTGAAAGAAACGCGCGTGGCAATGCCCCCCCTCTGAAAAAACATCGTCCCGATGCTTAAAACAGAACACGGGGGGGAAAATGCATGCAACAATAAATAAATCAAGAAAGCACAATGAACAATAAGCACAAGCAAGAAAGTCCAATGAAAAAAAGTAGAGTCCTCAGGTTCACTAACGCGCGTAAAACGGCTTGAGGCGCACAACATGGACGACTTCAGGTCGCGCACGGCGCCGTTGAGAGTTCGTAATGCCGTCGGGGACAACCTCGTAGTCGAGTGTGCCGAGACGTCTAAGTACCCTGTACGGTCCGAAGTAGCGTCGCAGAAGTTTTTCACTTAGTCCGCGTCGGCGTATCGGCGTCCACACCCAAACACGATCGCCGGGCTGGTATTCCACGAAGCGTCGTCGAAGATTGTAGCGGCGGCTATCGGTCGTCTGTTGATTCTTGATCCGCAGGCGGGCGAGCTGTCGTGCTTCTTCGGCGCGCTGTAGGTAGGCGGTCACGTCGATGTTTTCCTCGTCGGTCACGTTCGGTAACATGGCGTCGAGCGTCGTTGCCGGGCTCCTTCCGTAGACCAACTTGTATGGCGTCATCTGCGTCGTTTCTTGCAAGGCCGTGTTGTATGCGAAGGTCACGTACGGAAGGATGGCGTCCCACGTCTTGTGTTCGACGTCGACGTACATGGCCAGCATGTCGGCGATGGTCTTATTGAGACGCTCGGTCAGGCCATTGGTCTGTGGGTGGTACGCCGTAGTCCGGCGGTGGCTTGTGTGGCTGTACCTCAGGATTGCCTGAGTTAGGTCCGCCGTAAAGGCCGTACCTCTGTCGGTAATGAGGACCTCTGGGGCGCCATGACGCAGTACGATGTTCTCGACGAAGAACTTTGCTACCTCGGTGGCACTGCCCTTGGGCAGGGCCCTTGTCTCGGCGTAGCGGGTGAGGTAGTCCGTTGCCACGACGATCCATTTGTTTCCGGAATTCGACGTCGGGAACGGCCCCAGTAAGTCCATGCCGATTTGCTGGAACGGTCGGCGAGGTGGCTCGATGGGTTGCAGAAGTCCGGCTGGCCTAGTGGGTGGTGTCTTCCGTCGCTGACAATCTCGGCAAGTCTTCACGTAGTGGGTGACGTCGGCAGTGAGGCGAGGCCAGTAGTACTTTTCTTGTATCCTCGCCAGCGTGCGGGAAAATCCAAGGTGTCCAGCCGTCGGGTCGTCATGCAGAGCATCCAGAACTTCTGGACGTAACGCTGAAGGTACCACGAGGAGGGAGTCGGCCCGACGTGGCGAGAAGTTTTTCTTTAGAAGAACGCCGTTCCGCAAGAAAAACGACTCCAGTCCTCGTCTGAATACCTTCGGAGCCACGGTGGCCTTGCCCTCGAGGTATTCTGTAAGGCCCTTGAGTTCCGGATCGGCGCGCTGTCGTTCGGCGAAGTCATCAACGCTTAAAGTTCCCAAGAAATAGTCACCATCTTCGTCGTCCTGCGGCGGTGGATCAACGGGGGCACGGGACAGGCAGTCGGCGTCAGAGTGCTTTCGTCCGGACTTGTAAACGACGGTGATGTCGAATTCTTGAAGTCTCAGACTCCATCGTGCGAGACGACCTGAAGGGTCCTTCAAGTTAGCTAGCCAGCACAAGGCATGGTGGTCGCTCACAACTTTGAAGGGCCTTCCATAGAGGTAGGGGCGAAACTTTGACGTAGCCCAGATAATGGCAAGGCACTCTTTTTCTGTTGTGGAATAGTTGCCTTCTGCTTTGGAGAGCGACCGGCTAGCATAACTGATAACCCTTTCTTCTCCGTTAGTCTTCTGCACAAGAACGGCGCCGAGTACTACGCTGCTTGCGTCGGTGTGGATTTCCGTCTCGGCGTATTCGTCGAAATGCGCAAGTATCGGATGCGTCTGCAGGCGTCGTTTCAGTTCCTGAAATGCTTGAACTTGCGCCGTTTCCCACCGGAACTCGACGTCAGTCTTCGTGAGCTGCGTTAGTGGCTCGGCGATCCTTGAAAAGTCCTTGACGAAGCGTCTGTAATAGGCGCACAGGCCGAGAAATCGGCGAACCGCCTTCTTGTCGGTGGGTGGCGGGAAGGCGGTGATGGCAGCTGTTTTCTGCGGGTCTGGGCGCACTCCAGTCTTGCTGATCACGTGACCCAAAAAATAGGAGCTCCTCGTACGCGAAGCGGCACTTTTCCGGCTTCAGGGTTAGTCCGGAGCTCTTGATTGCTTCAAGTACTGATTCAAGACGCTCGAGGTGTTCGTCGAAGTTCGAGGAAAACACAACGACGTCGTCCAAGTAAACGAGGCATGTTTGCCACTTCAAGCCAGCCAGTACTGTATCCATAACCCGTTGGAAAGTCGCAGGCGCCGAGCAAAGGCCGAAGGGCATGACCTTGAACTCGAACAAACCGTCCGGTGTAATGAAGGCAGTTTTTTCTCGGTCTCTCTCGTCGACTTCGATTTGCCAGTAGCCCGTCTTGAGGTCCATCGAGGAAAAGTACTTGGCGTTGTGGAGTCGATCTAGGGCGTCGTCTATTCGTGGGAGAGGATACACGTCTTTCTTTGTGATTTTGTTCAGGCGACGATAATCGACGCAGAAGCGTAGGGTCCCATCTTTCTTCTTCACTAACACCACAGGCGACGCCCACGGACTCTTTGAAGGCCGGATGATGTCGTCGCGAAGCATTTCGTCGACTTGTTTCTTTATGGCCTCGCGTTCTCGCGCCGAAACTCTGTACGGGCTCTGACGAAGTGGCCTGGCACTTTCTTCGGTTATGATGCGATGTTTTGCGACTGGGGTCTGTCGAACTCTTGACGACGATGAAAAGCAGTCCTTGTATTGCAGGAGCAGGGTTTTGAGCTTTTCCTGCTTATGCGTCGGAAGGCGCGCGTTAACGTCGAAGGCTAGTTGATGATCTTCGTTCGTCGTAGTAGCTTCGATAGACTCGGCGAGGGTGAAAGCGTTGCTGGCTTCCACAATTTCTTCGATATAGGCAACCGTCGTGCCTTTGCTCACGTGCTTGTATTCGTTGCTGAAGTTCGTGAGCATCACTGATGTTTTCCCTCCTCGCAGCTCGGCTATTCCTCTGGCGACGCAAATCTCGCGGTTGATTAACAGGTGCTGGTCGCCTTCAACGACGCCTTGAAGGTCTATTGATTTTCGAGTGCCGACGGAAATGCTGACGCTGGAGCAGGGGGGAATGGTGACTTGGTCTTCGAGCACATTCAAGGCGTGCTTCCCTGACGGCGTGTGCGGCGGTAGTGCTTTTTCGGTGGATAGGCGTTATCGACTTGGATCTCAGATCGATGACTGCTCCGTGAAGGCCTAGGAAGTCCATACCAAGGATGACATCTCTCGAGCAGCGCTGTAGGACGACGAAGCTCGCGGGATAAATCCGGTTGTTAATGGTGACTCTCGCTGTACAGATTCCTGCCGGCGTTACTAGGTGGCCTCCGGCTGTCCGGATTTCAGGGCCTTCCCAAGCAGTCCTCACTTTCTTCAACTTCGCGGCGAACGTCCCACTAATGACGGAATAGTCGGCTCCGGTGTCGACGAGAGCTGTGACACTGTGGCCGTCGATGAGAACGTCGAGGTCGCTAGTCCGTCGCCTTGCGTTGCGGTTAGGTCGCGGCGTCGGATCACGGCTATGTCGAATTGTTGCGCTGCTTCCATGCTGCGTCGTCAGGTTTTCCTCAGTCCGCAAGCTTCCGTCGGCAGCGCTCTGTCTGCTTCGCGTCGTGTTCAGCGGGTTTAGTCGCGTCGTCGTCGTCGGCGGAGGGTCTTCGTTAGTTCGTCGTACAGCAACCGCACCTCCAACGGTTGCTGCCCCTAGTTTTCCGGGTACGGGCTAGGCGACCGGCCCCGGTTTGGGCCAGTGTACTGCCGGCGGTGCGGTGACATGTAGCGGCCGGGCGAAGGCGAGCGGGAAGGTCGTCGAGGTGTCCACTGGGCTCCGGCGAGGTAGTCGGCAATGTCTTGTGGCCGTTCACCCCGCTGTGGACGAGGCGCGTTGACGGCGAAACCGCGTAGCCCCATCTGTCGGTACTGGCACCGGCGGTAGGTGTGGCCAGCTTCTCCGCAGTGGTAACACAGTGGGCGGTGGTCAGGGGCGCGCCAAACGTCGGTCTTTCTAGGGGTGTAGCGTTGACCGGCGGATGGACGATATGGCGTCGGTGGCGGTGGCGTCTGGCGGCGGAACTGCGGTGGTGCGACGCCTTCCCGTGGGCGCGGCGGGGGAGCATTACGACGTGCTGCGGCGGCGTAGCTCATGGCCTCCGGATGAGTCTGCGGTGGTTCCGGGATTCCCAGAGATTGCCGGACTTCCTCACGAACGATATCAGTGATTGCATCCACCTGAGGAGGCGATGACGGGAACATGCGGAGCAGTTCTTCTCGCACAATGGCCCTTATCGTCTCGCGCAGGTCGTCGGAGCCGAGCCCTTGGACTTCGGTGATGTGTGGCGTGGAACGACGATCGTACTGCCGGTTGCGCATGTCTAGCGTCTTCTCAATTGTCGTTGCTTCTGCTACAAATTCTTGGACACTGGTAGGTGGGTTCCGCATCAGTCCCACAAAGAGCTCCTGCTTGACCCCTCGCATGAGGAGGCGAACTTTCCTCTCTTCAGGCATGGCAGGGTCGGCGTGGCGGAACAGTCGCGTCATTTCTTCTGCGAAGATGGTCACGTGTTCATTCGGCAGCTGCACCGTGTCTCAAGCAAGGCCGCGGCCCGTTCTTTTCGGGCGATGCTCCTGAACGTGTCGAGAAATGTGCCGCGGAAGAGATCCCAAGTTCGAAGTGCAGACTCCCGATTCTCGAACCAGGTCCTTGCCGCGTCTTCCAGGTAAAAGTAGACGCGACGCAGCTTCTCCTCCGAGTCCCAGTGGTTCAGGGTGGCCACTCGGTCGTAGGTCTCCAACCAGGTCTCCGGGTCTTCGAACGATGATCCACGGAAAGCCGGTGGCTCCCTTGGCTGCTGCATTACGATCGCCGGCTGTGGCGCAGCGGCGGTCATCGTTGCCGCAGTCGAGGTCATGGCCTTGGTCTTCCGAGTCTTGTCAGGTAGAGGACCGTACTCCGGATGTAGACCTTGCTGCCTACGGCTAACTCGCTGGTCGTGGTTGGTGTCGACGTCTCCTTCGCGACTGGGGCTGGGTTCACGGCTTGACGGGGGTGTCCGGTACATGAACGAAGCAGCACCTCCACCAGATGTCACGTGGTCGTGACGTTGACGAAGGCAGCAGGCAGTAGTCCAAGATGAAACACTTTATTTGGGCCGAACTTGTGGCCGGTAAACTGAAAGGGGAGATTACAGCAATAAACGCTGGCACTGATAGCGGCGAACAGAGCGTCGGCCGTCGATCAACTGTACATCGCTGGAACGCGCCGGCTTTTATAACGCACGCGTCGAACATTCTAGCCTTATCACTAGTCGTCGCGCAAGCTCTGGAATAATCTTGAGTGTTAGCGTCTTGCGTGCAAGCAACAGAACGATCTACTACAAGCGAGAAGCTTCTGGAACAATAAGGCGCGGTCTGCGCCGAGTACTGCTGATAGTCTTTGTGGGCGGAAACCGAATACAGTGAAAGAAACGCGCGTGGCATTATTAACTAGCCAAAGCTAGTAATTTTCGCATAAATTTTCAGTGTAC
>JALIZH010021370.1:0-65585 GCA_030522465.1 Rhipicephalus appendiculatus | reverse complement strand
TGTCCATCGTAGTTAAAATGGCAAAGAAAGCTGAGGTTGGAACCGGAATAGAAATATTCTAGCTCGGAGCCCCGCCAGCGCGTTGTTTGTAAGATTAAAAAATGTTATGTGGCGAGGCAGATGCATACTATCACTGCAGGTATCACATCATGTGAACTGCGTGACGAGTGGTTGTTTAAGGCTGCCCGCACACTAACATGCACTCCGTATTTTACCACAAGCATCATCATCATCCACAGCATCAATAAAGTACGAGCACACTTATGCTTCCAAACGCATAGCGGGCGCTTGCATATAGCGTAAAGCAGTTTTCAATACTATAGTAGTGGTCACTTCGCAATGACAACTTCAAGTACGTGCCCTAATAGACATTACAACAGGCTCTGCCGTACTGAATATGTCCAGCATGTACCGCAATCCATCATTATGGTAGAATATCCTCATGGAATATGGTGGCATATGGGATATTGTGGAGTATGATGGATGCTGGAAAATAAAGCAGTGCAGAATGGCTCTAGAGTGTCAGAACCATAGTGTCTAGCTACCACACATAAATAATTGTATGCAAGGCAATGTAAAGATTTAGTAAAAAAAAAGGGACATAAAAAAACCCTCCGCCAACAGGAGTCTAACGCGCTGCCGTCCGACGCTGAACGGAGTACTTTACCACTACGCCACGCTATCTTTTTCTCTCTTTCATGCCGGTTTCTTAACCCGTCGCAGGCATGTGTAGCGGACATTTCTTGCAATAATAGACACAAGTGCAGCAATGTCAATACAGTCAACCAACGTATGAGCAATTACATTAATAAAATTCTTTTAGGTAAGCCAGGAACAGAACCCTGGAATGCCAGTTAGGAATAAAGTGTTCTTGTTTCAGTACAACAATGTACTGAACCATGCTCTCGTGAAGAAGCACGCGTGCGGGTCGCCTGACAGGATCGCAGTCAAAACCAGCTATTCTAGCCCGCCCTTAATGACCAGCGGTTATCCTGCCGACGTGCTAGGTCCCCAGCCGATGTCCATTTCTTCTTTTTGGTTTCAGCTATGATATCCTTAACCCCCGTTTGTTCCCTGACACACTCTACTCTCTTCCTGTCTCTTAAGGTTACACCTATAGTCTCCAGGTTTCTGCTCCGTCAGTTAGTGCCGGTAAGATGCAGCTGTTATATACCTTCCACTTGAGGGATAGCGGTAGACTACCATTCATGATTCGAGAATGCTTGCCGAATGTGCTCCATCCCATCCTTATTCTTCTAGTTATTTCACTATCATGGTTTGGCGCCGCGGTTACTACCTGTCCTAGGTAGACGTATTCCTTTACAACTTTCAGTGTCTCGCCACCTATCGCAAAGCGCTGTTTTCTGCCGTGATTGTTCCACATTACTTTAGTTTTATGCATATTAATTTTCAGAGCTACTCTTCTACTTTCCGTATCCAGTTCAGTAATCATAAGCTGTAATTCGTCTCCCGCGTTACTCATCAATGCAATGTCATCAGCGAATCGCAAGGTTACCATGATACTTTCCATTAACTCTTTACCCTAACTCTTCCCAATCTAGAGCCCTGAAAACCTCCTGTGAACACGCGGTGAATAGCATTGGAGAGATCGTGTCTCCCTGCCTTACACACTTCTTTATTGGGATTCTGTCGCTTTTTTTATGGAGGCCTACGGTGGCTCTGGATCCGCTGTAGATTTTTTCCAGTATGTTTATATAGGCTTCGTCGATACCCTGATTCCGCAGTGCCTGCATGACTGCTGACGTCTCCACCGAATCAAGTGCCTACTCGTAATCTATGAATGCTATGTATAGGGGTTGGTTGTATTCTGTGCATTTCTCGATCTCCTGATTGATAGCATGAATATTTTCTATTGTTGAGTAGCCTGTACGAAATTCCGCTCGGATTGGATTCCAACTGCAGGCAAACGCGTGAGGGGGGAGACAGAAAATTAGGTGGGCAGATGAGATTAAGAAGTTTTCAGATACAACAGGGCAGTAGAAAACAGAGGACCGGGTTGATTGGCGGAACATGGGATAAGCCTTTGCCCTGCAGTGGGCGTAGTGAGGCTGATGATGAGAGACGCGTTTGCTTGCTGCTTCGGGTGTGACGATTTTTATAGCGTTAGGTATACTGGCCGAGTTTCAGCAGTTTCGCATGGCTTAAGGAGAGCCATGCTACGCATGCGCGAGGAGCAGTGACGTCACACGGCGCGCAACTGGCTCGCCGGGGTAGGCCTGCAAGCTCCTGGAGTGACGTGTCACTAGTTGGCTGG
Source organism: Rhipicephalus appendiculatus (assembly GCA_030522465.1). NCBI lineage: Eukaryota > Metazoa > Arthropoda > Arachnida > Ixodida > Ixodidae > Rhipicephalus > Rhipicephalus appendiculatus. The sequence goes on along the minus strand of JALIZH010021370.1, from coordinate 63,310 downwards.
TGTATGCCTTGCGTGAGCTCGCTCGCTTGTCCGTCCGTCCATCTGTCCGTCCCTCCACCCACCCATCTGTCAATTCGTCCATCTGTCTGTCTGTCTGTCTGTCTGTCTGTCTGTCTGTCTGTCTGTCTGTCTGTCTGTCCGTCCGTCCGTCCGTCCGTCCGTCCGTCCGTCCGTCTGTCCGTCCGTCCGCCTGTCTGTCTGTCTGTCTGTCTGTCTGTCTGTCCGTTCGCCCGTCCGTCCACCTGTCTGTCTGTCTGTCTTTCTGTGCGTCTGTTCGTCCGTCCCTAGATAAAGCTACGCATATCCTGGCATAGCCGAGCTGAGCCACTGCTAATTTTTTTGCCGTTGCGGGTCAACTTTCGCGTGGACCGCAGTCCAGAATGCAATGGCTACCAATGACAGGGTCGCAGCGCCAACGCGGTGGTGCGGCGCGAGGTGGAAACAGACTCATTGCGAAGGCCGTAAGATGGAAAGCACGCGTATTTCCAGACCGGCCGTGGTGAAATATCCCAAAAATAGAGCCCTTCCCCACAATGCAAAAAAAACATGGTCTATCGTCCTTGGATATCTGCAGATAAAACGATCTGAACACCAAAGCATGTAAAATACTCGATGTTTTAAAAAAAGTCATAACCGTTAAGGTGCCAAAATGTATCTCCAAGAAAAATGTTTTGGCGTTTGGCCTAATTTGCCTTAACTTAACACGTTTGAGATCATCGAAAAGCACCGGAAAAAGCATGTCGCATATGTCTTGATGCAGTTTCTCTCGACTGACCGAACGCAGGTATTCATTTGAAATCCTAACTGACCAAAGCCAGACGCTGTCCACAACTTTCCTTAAAGAAACTTCGCACGGCTCCAAGCATATTTGTGGTGCTAACAATATAGTTAGGCAAGAAAATACGAAGGCGCAATTGGCACACCGTTCTCAAGAAAGGATGTCGAAGATCCCGAAAGAAAACAAAGGGACTAGCAAGGTGCCACACAAATAGATGCGACAGGGTGAGAGGCTCTTTTACTCTGTCATATGTATTTAAACTTGGAGGACTAGTCAGTATACTAATGCACCATTTATTTCGGCTTTGTAGGTCGCATACTCGAGGCAGGCGCGATTTTCACCTCCTACTAAAATATCCAGAGTTATTATGTACAAAAAAATACTGCCGGCAATGACGGGCATGTCTATAACGGCACCAGCGCAATGTGTGAGAACTTAAAACGTAACTGAAAAAATTATTCATAACTTCGCGCACGACAGGGTCTCGAAAGAGGCGATAAGGATTCTAACTTTCGTGATAAAGATCCGAACTTTCACAGTCGTTTATTTCCCATGGACGCCCGCTCACTCTTCCCTTCGGGGCAACGAAACCGCCCACACCCTAGCTCGAGAGTTAGCAAGCCGAGCAGATGCAGGAATTACGCGAAGCCCACGTCTGGAGAGAGAGAGCGCGTGGTCACGTACAATGAAATCATCAAGCACTAAAGGTTAGGGAGGCAGCATTACGCTCCACCACATTCCTCATTATATTAACAGCAGGCGACAGCATGGCGCCTATTACAAACAAGCACCTTCCCAAACCCAACTGCTCGCATTCATTGCTATCCAAACTTCTACTCAGGCAGATGTAAGCTCTGCAATCACCGTGCGGACCTTAAACACATTATCTGGGCTTGCCCCAACCTCGTGAAGGGGCCAACAGTACATATCTGAGCGCGAAGCAGTGGGAGGCGCTGCTTATATCAAACATCCAGGACCAGCTACAAGTGATCAGGCAAGCCGAAGATGCCACTAGGGCCCAAGGACTCTTAGCTGCCATCTAAGGCAGATCACCTGTTACGATTGCTGTTTTGATTAATGTGGTTTCTTTTTATTGCGATAGCAATTATATGGACACTCATGGCAGATTTTCGCCGTCGCCGTCTGTCGACGCCGTCATGTCCCGGATATGTATATGTATGTGTATATATAAAGAAGGCATAAAGAAAAATAAATCAGTAGAAACTAATTCTAAACCACCTGACCGGGGATTCGAAATAGCGACCCCTCGCTCCGCAGCCTGCTGCGCTAGCCAACAGAGCCACACGCCATGCTTGTGCCGGCGAGCTATTCATAACACCATTTGTCGCTCGCGCAACGCAGATCTCGAAACAGCTTGAGGATGTTTTCTATCACGCAACGATTTTACAGTTTCTTTCAAATTCAAAACTGCCCTTGATACGCGCACCAAAACGTGGCTCCTTTCTGTACCACTCATGATGTAGAAGGAAGAAATTTAGGGACCCTTAAGCTTCGCCTTTAAGAGTTGAACGCGATAGCGATATCCCGTCCCTAGTGCGTACTTCAATCACTTAGTGCATACTATGTAATGGGTAGTATGCTTTAAACCAGGAGAAATTACGCGCGGCAAATGCGGGAAATGTTTTCGAACTTGCTATGCACCCACTACGTGGTGTTAAGGGAATACGCGCAGTAAGGTGTGTGCCGTTTGTAATGGGTGGCTGGCTTTAAACTATGGAATCGTTATGATAGTCACATATTCTGACGCCCGATGGCAATGTACGCTTCCACCACGCAATATTCCTGGGATATTACATGTTATATTGCGACGCCTATATAAAGGACGCTTGCGTTTGCGAAGCATGGAAGTTATTTTCACTGCATTTCCAAGCAGAGGAAGTTATTTTCACAGTATTTCCAAGCAGAGGCATGGCTGTGTGGCAGAACACCTGCTTGCCACGCAGACAATCCGGGTTCGATCCTCACTCGGACCCGAAAATTTTTATTATTTCTTTTATTTGCATCTTTCTCGATTTTTCGGTCACGGACAAGATGATGATTTTCCGGTCAGGGACAAGATGATGATTTTTCGCTCACAACCAACGACGCCGGCGCCGGAATTTCTGCGAAACGAGCTCTTTAACGCTGTCGCGTTAAAAAATTACACCATCTCCCGCTAAAGGGAACCTTGTGTACATGTGAAGCAGCGGGCGCTTACGCTTACACTGGCGGCGGCGTTGACGCTGGCGCTCATCGCAGCGTTGCGCAGGAGAAAAAACTGGGGAGGCGCAAAGCAGGCAGTGATGGAGCAGTGTTTCCTACTCGAACATGCCAATCGCTGCTAATGGGCAACGAGAGACAGAAGACTCCGACTAAACACAGAGACCCGCACTCCGCTTTTAGTTAACGCGCACGCTGCGAATTTTTATTGTTCAACAACGCACAGGAGAAATCTCCCACCGGCACCACCTTGGAGGTCAAGATCCATTGCCATATATACGGGGTGGCCAGTGAACGGCTGTGCAGCGCAAGCAGTCGGTTTTTTCAACCAAGAAACTCGCTAGCAGACGCTGCCTGCATCGGCGTCGCGAGGCGAGAGAGGGGGGAGCGTAGGAGAGGAGAGAGAGGGGGGGACGCGCATAAGCAGTGGGAGTGTAGACGCCGCGGGCAGGGATGCCTGGAGGAGAGAGGGAGAGTGTAAGAGGGGAGAGAGGAGGGGAGGCGCACGCGCAGTGAGGGTATGGTGGCCGCGGTGAGGGATGCCTAGAGGAGAGAGAGGGGGGAGAGGAGGTTTTTTTATTTTTATTTTTTTTAAAGGGTTTGCGCATGCGCAGTAAGGGTGGGCACGTGGCACACCACCACCACCGGATTAGGCTTCGCCATAAGATGCTTCACATCTGAAAAAATTGGCCGCGTATCTGCGTGCTTCGCTGCAAATGTCGTCGAAAGACGATAGTCTTGTGCCGACTGCACTGCATGAGCGGCATGAGTACAACAATTTAATAGCTGGGCTAGCCGCTGGGCTCGTTTTTCGGACGTTTTCCGGGCACGCTCAGACAGACGCCGGCGTTTCTCCGCTGAAATTTGGTCGTCGGTCTTTTCTCTGCGTTCTCTGATCATGTCTTGTAGAGTGGGTCGTATTTCATCAAGCGGTCATATATGTTTTGCCTTGCCTGAGACAGCGCTCTTCTACGATGAATCAGCCGCATCTGGCTGACATTGATAAAACAGATGAGGACGCCATCTACAGCGCTACCGGGGAACATTGGCTTGTGTTGAACTATGCTGCTGCCAGGTGGCAGCACCACAGCGTGGAAGTTCAATCACTGGGCGGAGACTTGTTTTGTACACAGCGGCGCATTTTCAGCGCCGCGTAATAAACACTAGGATCTTTACAATTACGTATCCATAGATTTTGTTTTAAAGGAACACTGTGAATAGTACTAAGGTATTGATGTTGTGCCTCAGGTATCCGTAATATTTGATTTTTAATTGCCCACGCTCACCAGTATGAACACATGCTTTTCGGTCAAGATTGGAGGTCGTAAGGCAAGGGGTTAAACTTTGGCCAGCTAGCTGAATCGTGCGACGTGCCGACAGACAGACAGATGGACAGACAGACAGACCAAAATTTCTTCGTTTAGGTATCCAAGAAAGACTATCGTCTTTAAAAGAACACCGGGCACACTTGGGGTCAGACGCCACCGAATGGCAGAAAACGCAGAGGGGTCATTCCACGTGCCGCAATTTAAAAAAAAAAGTATCAAACAGCGTCGAAAAGTCCAACAGTATCTTAAAATCAATCCTTGGCCAATCCCCCCTGAGTGGGTATGAGCCATGTCAGAGGCAACAACAACAACAACAGCGCCGGCTTTTGCATTGTGACACTCGCAGCGCGTTGCTCAACTACAAAGACGTAACAACTGCGACAGTTAATTCACGCCTGTCCTTTGTATACCTATGCGTCCTTTCGAGCGTCCTTCTTTGTGCTGGGGCGGCGCGCTGGAAGTATTTACGTCTCACAGTTTGGCCAGAAAACCCCAATACCCCCCGGAAATTCGAGACACCTTCGTGACCCCCCCCCCCCCCCCCATACCACGCAACATGCACCCTGAACATAACCCGGAAAGACGCGTCGACCGCGCCAAGCAACTAGCTAAGCGCTACGCGCAAGCCGCACACGTTGCGTATGTAGACGCAGCGGAATATCCTACGCATCGGGCCATGGCCCTCGCTGTGGCCACCGGGTCGCAGCACATCATTGCCGCAACTGAATCCATTCGAGCAACCAAACCCGAAGAAGGCGAAGAAGCAGCCATCGCTCTAGCCTACGCCACAACCCAAGCATCCTGTATCATCAGCGACTCTAAGACTGTCATCCGCAACTTCACCAAAGGCTTGATTTCACAACCGGCGCACCGCATTCTGACAAGTACACCTGTCTCACGTCGTCGCCGCGTTGAGATCATCTGGGCTCCGGGCCACTCGGGGCTCGCTTGGAACGAACACGCTCATGACGCCGCCCGAGCTCTCGTCCACCAGGCGCGTCATTCAACAGAGCACCAGCCCTCGCTACCCGATGCGGCTGAGCGAGAGATGATGGTCTCCTCTTTTCGCGGTCATCCGAGAGACAGAATGGTTACCTTCGGAGAAATCCTCATGTACTACCGTAAGGCCCGACTTAAATACCCACCAACAGACAAGTCCCTTAATAAGCAGCAATCCACTACTTGGCGTTTATTACAGACACGCACTTTCCCCTGTCATTCACTATACAGCCGTATTTACCCCGCCGTCCACACACCACAATGTAAGGCGTGTGGTGCACCTCACGCCGAGCTCGACCATATCATATGGGCCTGTCCCGCAGCTACTCACACAATAAAACACAGCACAAACCCTACATTTACAATCACCACGGCCGAGCAGTGGGAGGCTATGCTGCGCAGCACGTGCCCGGAGGACCAGCTCTTCGCTGTCCGGCTGGCCGAAGACGCCGCCAGGATTCAAGGCCTGGCCGCCGCCTGAGGAAGGGGGGGTTTTGGAGGGGCCCGTCTCCCGGCCCCCCCGCCACCTTTGACCCCAGCAGGGACACTTTAATAAAGTTTCTTTCTCTCTCTCTCTCGAGCTGCTTGTCGTCCTTCGTGTGACAAACTAATTTCTTGCTATCGCAGTCATTGCTTCGCCCTAGTGGCGAAACTGTGACTTTTTTTCTCTCTCAAGTGGACCGAGGAGCAGGTAATGTTTACCGGTTGTTACTGTCATGTTTAATAGCTGTTTCTGGCTCTTTCCAAAAGGGCGTCGTGCGCAGAGGCTTGATGTCGACTCTAAGCTAATTCGAGAAATACGCGCGTGCAATTGATTCAGTGTATTTTCTTTTGTTTTGCGCAACGTTGTGACGAATGGGGACATTTTTTAGTGAAAACTGAATTTTGGATAGAAGAAGACGAAAGTGCATGTGTGGTGCGCGGCGGCGCCGCTCGTGAGCGGGCGCGAATACGAAGATTTGGAACCTGAGAGCAAATCATCATCATCAGCAGCAGCAGCAGCAAGTCGGGCCGAAGCATTCGGGCAGCAGTGGCAGAACGAGGGTTCTTGGCGGCTACTTGTCCGTCGGCGCCCAGCCTGTCACGGGTGGACTGCAGGCCAACTCGGGCGACGAGCTACGCCAGGCGACGACGGTGCTTGCGGCCACGGTCGAGACCTGCGGGCGAGTCGGCGATTACGGGGGCCACCGATCCAGGAAGCTGAGGCGCGCTGGGCCGGTCTACGGTGTCCTCGGGTGTGGCCGAGCCCGGGTCTGACCATCCACCTCACAGCAAAGCGGCCGTCGCAGCAACCCCGTAGCGTCGCACTCCATGGGACACAACGACCCGTCGGACCATCGCAACGAAAGCGATGACGTGTGAGTGGTTCCCGTCGAGTGGCCGGTGCGCGAACTAGATACGCTTGGTCAGGATCGCGAGAGCCGCACACCGCATGTTGTAGAAATGCAGACGATTGGACCGGCAGGGATTGTGAGTGCATTTATGTAGTCGCTCATTTATGTATTTATGTCCATGTTATATAAACGTCCTGCCTTTGCCTACGTCCCATTCCTTGTCACTTGAGCGCCTGGGCCCACACGAACCTCTCACAAACGTGCAGCGTGACCGTGATAGTGCACTGATCTGTAGCGCTATCGGTCGCGACAACTACTTAACGGCTGGACCACAAACAAAAGCAGTGAGCGGTAAAAATATGCATGCTATTACTTGGGAAAGGCTTACGAATTCACAACACTGTGTTCTCGAATACGAGTCTAAGAAATGCTGGCGAGGGCTACCGGCGGCTGTCGGTGACCAGCGGCGTTTGCTGGAAACGCGTCGCATCGATGCTCATCGCTTCTTGTACGCACACCGTACACAAGCAAAAATGCTCCATATAGGTTAAAGGGACCGACAACCAATTTTTATGGTGCCTACTTTTTTTAGCGCAACGGAAAGCTTACCGGTCATTGAGTCTAATCACGGAATGGTAAAGTGGAAAACGCCGCGAAACATTTGCAATCAAAATTTTTCTATCTGCAGGGAATATGCAGTCGTACACTCACATGCTGCAAACAGTGAGCGCGAGAGCCGTTCGTGTTCGAGCACGCTGGTTTACTGCGCATGCGTGCACACCGCGCGCATGCGCCACGGCTCGACTTGGTCCACTGGCGGCGGCGACAGCAGCGCCGCTTCTCACCGTGCAACTCCTTTTACGTCGTAAGCAGCTCAGAATTGAGCAGGGCTGGATAATAATATACATATTTTAATTTTGAGGACTGGCGCCCATGACAGCATCAGCCTACGCGGCTACGTACAGTAAAGTGATCGACTCCATATTCCACAATCCAGCTTCAAGGCTCTTCCGCTAGGCTGCGCGACATGACGGTTTTTGTCACTTTTAAGCACGATTTAAAAATATTAATCCTAGTAACAACGCAAAAAGAATGCTGGAATCTCTCACTATATTTCATGGTCTTGTCATTTCTACTAGGATCTAATCACACGTTCTAGCCAGTTGTCGGTCCCTTTAACCTATGCCACAGCCGTGCCGTAAAATTATTCGTCTTCATAAGAATTGTGTATGCTGAAACCCAGAAGCGCCGTTGACACGTAGACGGACTCGGTCTTTACGCTAGGCCAAACGTTTGGTTGAAGTCATACTTGGTGGGGCTTATCTCGAGGCATGCTGAAGGTAAAAGCTTGCACTTGTCAGCTTCACACGTACTTTCAATGTTACGTTACAGTATGGCTGAGGTAAGTGAGCGTGCAGGAACTACCAGAGTTGCGTTTCTAGGGTGACCATATCAAGTGACGGCTGTTTTCTGGTCTACCCGTTTACTTATTGACATTTACCTCTTTTACTTCTCAACTGCGGGGCGATGAAACGCACTTATTGTCGCTGTCCACACCGACAGGTCAGGACTTGTAAACATCACAATATACCAACACATCGCGGATGTCAAACTGATATAAATACGTACACAAAATGTAAGCATTATTGGTTGCTGAGCCCCACAGAAATTGAGGCTCCTATTCACGCCGCATGAATAAGAAAGAGTGTGCCAGAAAGCATAATGATGGACGTTGGTTTATTTGAAATGTAATCATTTTTTTTTTTGTAAATTGGAGAGGAAAACATTAGAAATGACGGTGATTCCAAGTAATTCACATGCTCGTCCATCGTGGCAGCATCATCTACCATGCTTTCATCATGCCCGGTAGGGTTGAGAGCTGGGCTAGTTGGTGAGATTTCATTTTAACATATGGTGTAGTAGCGCAAACTCAACGGGGACACAGAGGACAAGAAAAGCGAGTGTCGTGTTTTTCTTGTCCTCTGTGTCCCCGTCGAATTTGCGCTACTACACCATATGTTAAAATGATTTCATCATGCCACCGCCATCCGGCTTGTTCACCAAGCCATCCACAAAAGCATGTTTTGCACCGCCATCATCAGCCAGCATTTTTCACTGTCATCATCATTGGCTCGCCACCACCACCACTATCTGCCACCATTTTCTCCGCTCTCGCCTTCATCTCCCATACTGACCAACACAGTTTCCACCACATCCAGTATTCATTTAACCTTGTCCACTATTGTTTCCACGATATCCACCAGCGATTCCAGCATCCACCAACCTAGAATTTTCATAGGGTAAGGCGACTCACCCCGCTTACCTTATGCCTTTGTAGCGTGAGTACTTTTGTCTGATCACTAAAGCAGACTTTTATGGTGGATGTTATGCCGCGGAACAGCTTATGCAGGGCAGAAATATTACCATAAATAATTGAGCAATAAAATATGCCCTCAACATTCTTTGCGCCCGCTGCGTGCATTTTTCGCTTATGTGAATTCACGTGTCTCGCACGTGAATGTGCGCTCTGAAACGTCAGCGAACACCACCAATATGATCGTTATTTTGTTGCTAAGTAAATTTATTTCACTAGACCGCTTTCCGGCACCGGCATTGCACATTCAATCATCCTCCGTCCACATATAACATGGTACTCGCTCACGAAAACCACCAGGTTCTCCGCCTGACTGATGTCTGGTACGATTGTCGTACTCTTTACCGTTGATATTAAAAAACTATAAAATGTTGTGTGAACTTCAAGCCCCATAGGTTCTCTTTGGGGCTTGGATTCCAATGAGCTTGTCTACTGTTAGCTATGGACACTGTCAAAGAACTAAAGTAAATCAGCTTTAGAATAGTCAGGGATTCACGGTGTAGAGCGTCCTTTAGCGTTTACATACACGATTCGGCAACGTCACACACAAAGTCAATGACTGCACGTAGACAATGCTATCTCCATGGCGGAACAAAAGAAAATGGACATGATATAGACTGCTTTCAGTAACCTTCAATAAGCTCGCTAGCGTATGTGACGCATTTCTCGAGTCTTTTTTTAACAGTTTGAAGAACCTCGAGAACTCTTCAAGTTTATTGTCGTGCAGTGCCCTTTGCCAAGCTCATTTTACTGTCTCCATATCACATTGAGATTATCATTGGGATCAGAGTGATACCCTTTTGCGCACACTAGGAAAGAAACACACAAGAAAAATGTAGGAGGAAGCAGAATGGTCTGCTCCTTTCTACTTTCTCGTGTCTTTTTTTCCCAATTCGTGTTAACGTCCGCCACCTTGATGTGAACCGAACCCCCAGCAACAAGACTTACCCATCCTTGAGATGTGGCTCAATCATGAAGGCCTGTCTGCGGGTTGTCGTGATGAGTGAACCAATCACGTGATTGACAATGCTTTGGGCGCTTCGTTCCCACATCTGCCGTAGACGTCTGAAAACTTCCAAGTAAAAATAGTGGTAACAGCCGTCCCGGGAGGTACAATTTCCCAATTAACGACTACACGAACATGAAAAATCAGCGATTTTTTAAATTTTCGCAGTGCGTGCACTTGTCCCGTTGGGTTTGCATTTTGTCTTGACCGGGGCTTTTATTCGGCTTTGTCGAAACTGAACAAAGCCTTCATAGAAAATGGCATCTTGATGCATTTGTTTTGCACCACAGGGGCAAAGGTCACATTTGTCCATATTTCACCAGCATAGTTGACGGAAGCACATAAAGTATTGTATGTGCCGCCTTCATTTTGGACCACTTATGAGGCTCCTTCCTAAGACAGGCAGTCGAGAGAAACTGCTTTTTGTGGCGTTGTGTCTCCCTGCAACATATACAGATAGACTACAAAACCTACGTGAAGCTTTTACCTAAGTGACTATAGAGTACAATTCAGCAGTCTGTTAAAGGGTATGAAACATCTGGAGTGCATGAGCGATCTATTTGTTAAAACTGCCACGTCCTTCACTGAGTTCTGTGGTGCGGTGAAGTTTTCATGACCTAGTCGCAATGCAGCTACTAGATATTGATGAGCACTTCATCGTGTGTCAAATAAAGTCGTCTATCCTCTTCTTCAATAGGTGAACCTAGGTGAAGTTATAGCAGTTGGGCTTCAAATGGTTAAAAGCAGTTCCTGGGTTCCTGTTGGTTCTACTGAAAAAAAAGCTAAGTGGCGCCGTTGCAGTCCTATCGTTGCAAAGGCAGGGGTACCCGCTTATCTAAAGTTGAGCCTCTACGTTTCCCCTTCCCGAAGGAGCATGTGTTGTGACCCATTGGTTGGCAGTTATCAGCCTATTTGCTCCCTATTTTCTATGTGGATTCGTGTTTCTTGTTTTAATAAATGAAATAGTCGTAATAATAATTCGTGGAAAAGTACGAGCCAACGCGCAGTCATTTCGGTCTCAAGCGAATATCTCAATGGCGTACAAAAAACGAGCCAAAAATGGTTTCTGTTGAAACAGATGCGGGAATCAATCAGGTACAGTGCGGGAATACGGCGTTCAAGTATAGAAAGGTCAAAGTAGTAATGAACCGGCCCTCAATACGAAATTTCGGAGTTGCAGGAAGTTTTATTCGATAATTCTTCAACGAACGATATTTATGCTCCTGTGTGTTCTTCCTTTTATCTAGCCATTGAACTTTAGCTTCGTGAATGGAATGTTATCCTGCAAATGATATATAAAGGGTTTGCAAGCTTTTGTCACTCCAAAGAGGTTGGAGTTAAAATACATCTGCGAGATTCTTTTGTTGTACGTTATCAATGGCTCCCTACAGCCTCTGCCTTTGGTTATGCCTTCTAATTGCTGTAGTAATACCTCCCCATTTGACCACTCAACAACAGGTAAGCTACTTTAATGTTTCTGAAGTATAGAGAAAATATAATTATTCGTATGACTAACGTGATAACGAATGTAACTGTACGTTTATAATTGCAGTATCAACATTTAGTGCTAATAAGGAATCATTCGTAAAACAATACAGTTGAACCACCTTATAGCAATCCTCAAGTGCCACGAAAATTTCATTGTTTTAACCAATAAGTGCTGCAAACTTGTTACAAGAAAAAAAGGCAAAACAGGGGAATGGCAGGCTGTTTCGAGAAAACTGTAATATCGGAAGGGATATGCCAACAGACATCAGTGACAAGCATGACAAAGCTGGCTATTTATTTGACATGTTTGAAAATTTGGATGCTTTGACAGGACCGCCACAAACCCCATGGAGCCACCTTATGACAATGTCTGGAGTTTCGGACGCGTAAACTCTTCGAAGTCTCAGCTTTTTACTCAAATTGCATGTTTTAACAGAAGCCAACACGGCTCCCGCACCGGAGCTGATTTCAAAAGTCCCCTTTGCCGCAAAAGAACAACGCTATGCGGCGAAGAATAATGGACATTCCATAGAGTTAATATGCTGACTCTAGAGGAAAAGCTCCCCATAGGGCCCATGCATTAAAACCTATAACCGCTCGTGTGCCGCCATGATGGAACTATACTCAGCTTTCGGGTGACGTTCACTCACACTCGCCCCTGGATGCAGCAATAACCCCCGGCATTTTTTCTGTTTCATAGCTCTCTTTTGCATCACAGTAAGAGACTGTCGCATGAAGTCGAGTTGTTGGCTCGTGGCAACAAAAACACGTACGACGAGACACTGTATACGACTCGCCCGACGCGCAAGCAAGCCAACGCAATCGGCCGCACGCTGCGCGTCAACGCTCTGAAATGTTCACACGATACAAGAACGGTGGCGCCATCTAGTAAACAAACCTGCAAACGCTCGTTCCCGCGTGAAGTAAATTGCATAAATAGCCATTGTATCTGTTCTAAAAGCAGTTGATACAACCATCAAGCAATTTTCGTTTGTTTATAATACGCGAACACGCTTGTTTACAAATTTTATTGCGAGAATTTGAATGTTTTGAAACGCCATATTTAGTGCTTCTGTAAATTACTGTAATGGCAACAACGACAACATTTCAAGATGTCGCCGCTCACGTGGTTATAGCTTTAGCGGCCCAGTTTTTCCTCTAGAGTCTGTTATATTAACTCTATGGTAAAGTCCAAGGGGTGCTGGGGTACGTTGGGGTTGTGGGCTGGGGTTCAGCACCTTGATTTTCCCGTTTTCTCCTTTTTTTTCAAGGACTTTGCATTCCATTACGTTTCGGCAAGGACACCAAACAGCCAGAATTTATTGTTATAACCGATATTGCGACACTCGGGCATTGCTGTAAGCGTGTTAATTCAGTATAGAAGGCATACAAAAGTTGACGGTGCAACAGCATTTTATTGCTAAAAATAATATATTGTTATAACGGGTATCGTTAAAAGTGTGTTCAGCTGTAGAGCTATACTGTTGGTGATTCGCAAGTGTTGATGTGCAACATAATCAACATTTTCAGACTTTTCCACATAGGTGCAAATCAAAGGCGTAAGTGGTCAGTCTTCCACACTTACAACTTTCGTCTTCATCATCTTAAACACTTGCAACTTTCGTCCATCAATCTTCTGTTTAATTTATGAAGTTGTTGCATTCGTATGTAAATGAATATGATATTCCTGATTAACACAATAAAAACATTAGAGCGCGATGTCTCTCGTATAACTAAATGCGTGAACTGTAAAAGCATCGTACTGTATTCGTTGACAGAAATGGGTGCTTGCCCTTTTTATAAGAGAAGAAACATTACTTTGATTTAATACCAATCGCCTTTTCCTTGGGCAGCGTGTGCACAAATTTGATGTTTCACTGAAATGGCGTGCGTCCCATTTTGAACAACTTGCTTACAAGGACCTTGTCATAAATTTCTACTACTCTCGCTTAGCAATTCTTTTGTCGGCAATGTCGCCAACACGGCTTCCTTTAATGATGAACTAGTGGCCATGATGAACTCGTGGAATAGCTCATTGTACATTTACGGGCTCAGCCTGCCGTCTATTCTATCGAACTTGTTGGTGGAAAGCATGAAGACTGCGCTGATTATGACACAGGTTATTTTCCTGAAGACGGAACAGAAGGTATTCCGTTCACTATCCTTGAGGCCGTCGTCGTAGTGCCTCTTCTATTTCAAGAGAGCATGCACGTTTTCTCGTCCGACGGTGGCCCCAGCCTATACCAACGTAAGCATTCCACTCTTAGGGTGAACGTGGCGCAGCGTGGATGCACTCTGCGGAGGGCGAGCGCGGACGTCGCGGTGGTGCATTGCACGGAAGCGGCACAGAGGACATTCCCTGTGGCGCTTCGGCGCAATGGATGTGCCCATCTCGCTGTATTTTACGGCAAAACAACAGCGGCGCTCTCCACTGCGGTAGCGCACGAGTCAAGCACTGCTGGGAGCCTGGGTCGCTTCGTTTCAATGCGCGGCCTCGTCAATGCACTGGCGCTCCCCTCAGAGAACTTCAAAAACCTTAGCGCACTAATGAACACGGGACAAGAAGCAGCCGGAAAAGCGTTTAGTTTATCTTGAGCTGTTTTACGGGAGATTCTGAGTATATACAAGCACTGATCCGAAGGAGGAATTGGCTTGTATGCCAAACCATTCCGCTGTTTCCTAGGTAATAGAACTGAAGGCATATTGACACATTCTTTTCCTGGCCTAGCTATCTCTGATACCGAACTGCAGTCTAATTAAAACCCCTCAGCACTTCCACGCTGAGCCGTGTTAAGCCTAAAGTGGACGAACCTGTACCCTCACCCGAGATGGACCACCAACATTTTCTCGGGGAGGCGTAGGAATCTCGCCGAGCCCGTCGACCGCGCGTGTACAAAGTAGCTGCTGGTTTTATTTGTTACGTTGTGCTCTAGTCTGACTGACTCCAACACACCCTCAGGGATCATGGACAAACCAGTGGTGTGTTGGCGGACGTGACAAAAAAGAAAAATGAAACGCAACGGTTGCGCGGAAAGTGCAGCACACTCATAGCGAAAGCTGGAAGCGCGGCATTTCTAGAACCCATTGTAAACTCTCTTGGGGCTACTGATAGAAGTACGCTTGCGTGGTACGCACTAAGCCATAAATCATAATTTTTGTCAAGTTGGGAAGCACACTGCGCCATTGTTCCTCATACTGCGGAGAAGCAAGGTACCCACTACGCATTTATAAGGCATTATGTGCGCTCTGTTGATGCGGTGGCTGATGACGATGAAGAATTATGGCTGAGCCTTTTGTGATGGGTTGGAATCATTCAACAACCCGCTCGTTACGCAATTTGTATTGTCTGACGCCTGGGTACACACTTCGCAATCTGACGAAGCCTGGTTGTTGTTTTACTGTTTTACCAGGCAAATAAATATGTTAACATTATTCCTTACGGACATAACTCGAGCGCTGTCACGGCACTGTGATAGAATACTGGGCTGCGACGGATAGGGCCCAGGTTCTGACCCCATTCCATCCTGGATATTATTGCGATAGCAATTATATGGACACTCTCAGCTGATTTTCGCCGTTGCCATCTGTCGACGCCGTCATGTCCCGGATATGTATATGTATGTGTATACATAAAAAAGCATAAAGAAAAATAAACCAGTAGCAAAAATTCCAAACCAACTGACCTGAGTTTCAAAACACCGACCTCTCGCTTCGCAGCCTGCTGCGCTAGCCAACACAGCCACACGCCATGCTCGTGCCAGCGATATAACGGCGAGCTATTCATATGCACCATTTGCCACTCGCTGTACGCAGATCTCGGAACAGCTTGAGCGTGTTTTCTATCACGCAACTCTTTTACAGTTTCTTTCAAATTTAAAACTGCCCTTGAGATGCGCACGAAAAAGTGGCTCCTTACTGTACCGCTCATGATTTAGAAGAGAGAGAGAGAGAATAAGGGTAGAGGAGAGGCAGGGAGGTTAACCTGGGCTGAGCCCGGTAGGCTACCCTGCACGGGGGAAGGGGGGAGAGGGAAGAAAAGTAACAGAGGAGGAGAGAAAAGTCACTGAGCCGACGCAACAGTTCCACGTTTGACTTCACAAACGACGAATCGGTCCGGCAAGGAAAACAAAAAGAACACCGGGCACACTTCGCGTCAGACGCCACCACGTGGCAGAAGACGCAGAGGGGTCATTCCACGTGCTGCAGTTTAAAAGAAAAAGAAGTATCAAATAGCGTCGAAAACTCATATAATCATATAATCAATCCTTGGCCAATCCCCCCTTAGTGGGTATGAGCCATGTCAGAGGCAACAACAACAACAGCGTCGGCTTCTGAATTGTGTACACTCGCAGCGCATTGCTCAAATACAAACACGTAACAACTGCGACAGTTGTTAGTTCAAGCTTGTCATGTGTATACCTCTGCGCCCTTTTCGAGCGTCCTTCTTTGTGCTGCGGCGGCGCGTTGCAAGTATAGAGCTGCTTGTCGTTCTTCGTGTGCAAACTAATTTCTTGCTATCGCATTCATTGCTTCGCCTTAGTGGCGAAACTGTGATTTTTATTTCTTATTTAGTTTTTTCTTATTTATACGGATTCCGGACAACTACAACGCCATAAACGGCCCTCGTTGTGCTCTCATAACAGCTGTTGTTGTGAAGTACACGCAACCATCCTGCTCCCAGTTTGCGCGTTATTACGTGGCCGGGTTTTATTGCGGTTCCGGTAACTTCGTAACATTGATTTACCTTGTCGATGTATTGATTAGGCTCCCATTTAGCTTTTTCTAAACTTACATCTTTCGCTCTTGTACAAAATAAAGATCAGTCGGCAATCAGCTGTCTTTTTCTACTGTGTGCATTTCCTTTTTCTGGGTTCGCGCCCTGTGTTAAACACCGTCATTAACATGCAGCGGAAACCAGACGCTGCTGTGAACAACTTTCAATCATATACGGTGAGGACAATTCACAAGCGCACCTTGAATTCGCCACTTTTTCAAGCGTCCTCTATAGTCTTGCCAAGGCCCGTCCTCACTCTCTTCGGAGGGGTCGGGGGCGGCTTTGTGGCGTCATACAGCAGATTACTCCTGCTGACATAAAGCAAAAAATGTGTTTGCGTCACACGCGCTCTTGCGGCGGGTGCTGCCGCGTGCCGGGGCCGTGTTTTATCAACTTTCGAGCAGCGGACTTACACGGGCAGAGAGCAACCACATTTCATGACGCGCGCCCAAGGTCATAACGCATGTTGACATGGCTTCTTTTCCCGCAGTGGTCTTCCTTGTCCACCTTCCGGCGCGCTCGCCGGGACAAAACAATACGGAAGGTGCTTGACGCGTGTGACACACCACCGTAGTTCTGCTAGCCCTTGACAGATCTTGAAAAAATCGTGGTCGTGGATTTAATCATCATCATCATGGGCCCGATTGCGCCCAATGCAGGGCAAAGGTTTCTCCCATGTTCCGTCAACGGACCCGGTCCGGTGCTTGCGGTGGCCCCGTTATACCCGAAAAGATCTCAATCTCATCTGCCGCCCTAAGTGTCTGTCTCAGCCTTGCGCATTTGCCTTCTCTTGGTATCCAGTCTGTTACTCTTAATGACAAGCGGTTATGATGCCTTTCCGCTCCACGCCCTACCCATGTCATTTTTTTTTCTTGAGTTTGACTAAGATGTCTACAAAACCAGGTTGTTTCCTGACTCACTCTGCACTCTAACTGTCCCTAAAGGTTGCATCTATTATTTTTCTTTGCACTGCTGGCTGCGACGCCCTGAATTTAACTTGAACCCGTTTTATAAGCCACCAGTTTTCTGTTCCATGGCTAAGTAGCGGTAAGATGCAGCTGTTATATATACTTCCCCCCTTAAGCAATAGTGCTAAACTACAATTTATGATATTACAGTGCCTGCCGAAAGAGATCCACTTCATTCTTATTCCTGAAATTATCTCAGTTCATGGTTCGGCTCCAGTTTTAATATTTGTCCTAAGACGAATTATTCCTCTAGCACCGCCGCGTCGCTACCTAGTGCGAAGATCTGTATCTTTAGTTTTCAGAATATTTATATTGAGACCCACCATTCAGCTTTCCCTGTTGAATTCAGTAATGATGACTTGCAGTTCGGTCCCTGACTTACTCATCAATGCAACATCACCACCGAATCGCAGGTTACTAATGTGCTCTCATTAAAATCGTATCCTTAACTCTTCACAACTTACGGCCCTGAAAAGTTCCTTTAAGCACGTGGTGAATTGCTTAGGGAAGTTCATGTTGCACTCTTCTTTACTGGAATTTGTAGCTTTCTTTATTGACTGCAATGGTGGCTGTGGAGCGTATGTTGATTTCTTTCAGCATATTTATAAATGGCTTGCGGGCGTCCGCAGTTTTGAAAAGCTGCGGAGCATTTGTGGCGAGCTTCGCCAGAATCTCTGCGTGCTTTGTGTTTTGTTCTCGCGTGTCGTCCCGTCTCAACGCAAGCGCATCTATCAATATGGCTACAGCCGGAGTTTTTTGCGGGAATAAGGGCGGTGGCGCTCATAAAGCTTTCATTGCAAACGTGCAATTGACCTGGCAGCGGCTTCGTACCTGCGAAACGCATACCCTTTCCGTGACGGCAGGGAGGGGATGCACGTAACAGAAAACATGTAGGATTTTGCGAAGATGCCTCACAGAAATGCAACAGTGGGAGACGGCACGTTGAGAACGCGCTCCTTGGACCTTTCGTCACGAAAGATCGTGTAGCCATCCTGAGGCGGGTGTCGGTTCAATGTATGAAATGTGTTGGTGAAAGATTAATGCATTTTCTTGGGCGTCTGCTTTTATTAAGTACGAGACACAATGCCCGATAGCCAAATTGGTCTCGACCTGGTGGCCACACGACCGTGTAAGAGAAAAACTCGACGTGCGATCGAGCATAAATCATTTAACCCGGCCGTGGTAGTCGTTTCAGAAGGTGCCCTTTGGCGCCGCTGAGCAGCAGTTCAACGTAGTTCAGTGCATGGAACGCAGAAACAAACTTTCTCTGTTAACAGTGGAACTGCTTAAGCTGGGCGTGAGGTGTCTGCTGAATCAAAAATTGGGGCACCCTTAATCTTCTCCTTTAAGAGTTGAACGCGATAGCGACATCCTGTCCCGAGTGCCTATTTCAACCACTTAGTGCATACTTGCTATGCACCCACTACGTGGTGTTAAGGGAATACGCGCAGTAAGGTGTGTGCCGCTTGTAATGAGTGGCATGCTTTAAACTACGAAATCGTTATGATAGTCGCATATTCTGACGCCCGATGGCAATGTACGCTTGTACCACGCAATATTACTGGGATATTACGTGTTATATTGCGACGCCTATATAAAGGACGCTTGCGTTTGCGAAGCATGAAAGTTATTTTCACTGCATTACCAAGCAGAGGAAGTTATTTTCAATATCTTTCCAAGCAGAGGCATGGCTATGTGGTAGAACACCTGCTTGCCACGTAGGCGGCCCGGGTTCGACCCTCACTCGAACACGCAAATTTTTATTGTTTCTTTTACTTGCATCTTTCTTGATTTTTCGGTCACGGACAAGATGATGATCTTTCGCTCAGAACCAACGACGCCGACGCCGACGCCAGGATTTCTGCGAAACGAGCTTTTAAACGCTATCGCATTAAAACACTATCATCAAGGACCAGCTGCCGCATCTTTGCTGATAATCATGGACGTTTCGGTTCCATAGAACACCGTGGACGTGCACTTACCTCTGGCACGGATATTGCAATGGGAGCTTGCTGCGCAGTAGTCGTTTCAAGGCTAAGCTAGCAACAGGAAAAGCACTGGGACGCTTGCCTGCGGTTCCGTAGACGTGCCACAGCGAGGTAGGTGTCCTAGAGGTGGGCTAGCCAGAGAAGGAGCACTGGGACTGTGGGTGAAGTTAACACTTGCATTCATTTTCAAAGTTGGGCTTGGCCATGCACTACTTGTAAAAGCAGGGCTTCGCCATTGCGTCACTTTGTGAAAACTGCGCATAAGCCTTGCAAAGGTTGTGAGTCGGCTTTGAAGTTGCGCTGCAAGATTGTAGCTTTGTTCAGCTTGTGGGGAACTGATAAATATGGGCAAATACTGAGACGAAACTAGTAAGAGGAGGGTGAATGAGGGATAAACATTTTGTAGCAATATACAGCTAGCATATAGCATAACAATTCTAATATTAACGTTAAAGATTATTAAGACTGGCCGAACTTCGCTCAACTTCATATAGCGTAACATAGCGAAAGCATGAGAAAACGTAAAAAATCATCAAATAACAGAAAATACTTGATCCGCTGTGCCTCTAACCATGTAACAGAAATTCCATGTAAAGTTAACCACGGAATTTTTTTTACATCCGTTCTACTATACCTGTTCAGGACCGGCGCGCTTCGCTACGCACGCAGGATCTCGCGTGCTGCGTGGGTGGGTGGTGGCGGAGGGCAAACCCAAACTCTAATGCACTGACGGGTGTATATCAGTGTAAAGTTCGTAACAAACACTTTCATTAGAGAGTAATAGCTGAGCGGCTCAGCGGGCCAGCGGGCCCAGCGAACGAGCGGAGACGCCGACTGCGCATGCGAGGCACGCTGGCACGGCCAGCGTTTTCACGGAGCGAGCCGCTCACCCGCTCATTTCGTCTCCTCAGCGAAGCTTGCGCAGCGGACGAGCGTGGGAGCGTTTTCCAAGCAAAGCCTCTGCTCGATTGACAGTAACTTCAACCTTGTTCAAGAGGTGGCGCAGCAATGCGTTCCGCTGAAGCAAGCTGGTCATCGCTCAGCTATTACTCTTCCATTTGTCTTTCGCTCCGCTGCCCCCTCCGCTCCTCCGCTGGGTCCGCTGGCCCGCTGAGCCGCTCAGCTATTACTCACTATTAACACAAGCGCTATCACGCTGTCAGTTATGCGGTCGCCGCCATCTGTCGCTTTTATGGCTTTCTGGAAGCTGACTTAACGCCAGCCATCTCCGTTGAGGCGCCGTCGCGTGCAATGTGGGTCGCGATTTAGTTATTGCGATTGTTGCAGGACCTGAGGTGCCTTCATCGCTGGCGAGTGCGCAATCACCGGAGGGTCTGGTAAGACGCGTTCAAAACAGCGCTAAACCTTGTTTGTCACTAACAAACGGTTATATCTGATTGCAAAAAAAAGTTCGTATAAATTAAGCGTGGATTACCATACCATAGCCCCAAAGGTGAAAGGCCGGACATGTGGTGCCGCGACCAATCAGGCGAGAATAGACTTGTAATTGCCCAAATGGAGTGCATTCTGCTTGCCTATTGGCTTAATTGCGCGGCAGTGACCTATAGTTAAGAGCAGGTTTAGTGGTAACGTTCCAGCACGTTTGTTGCGTGGGCATGTCACGGCGTGTTTCTGGGCTTCCGTTCCCCGGTCGCTCGCTTCATCGGTCCACTTTTCTCGCAGTGGAGTAAAAGAAATGACGTGGTGTTTGCTGAGCAGTTACTCACATTTAATAATAATTTAAGCGTGGCTTTACTGTTGCAAAGGCCAAAGATCAGCGGAACGGGGGAAGCCCAGAAAAAAGTTACATTATGGAAGAGTGACTTCTCCCAGTTCCGCTGCCCTTTGGCGCTCGCGACAGCAGAGCCACGCTTAATTTTAAGTGCGGAACACTTTGGGTAGCCGGGCTGTCGTATGTTGTATGTTGTAGTGTGATGTCGCCGTCGCTTGGCGTAACGCTGTAAATGTAGCACACTGAGCGCGCACTCGCGCCAAGGAAAAGTCTTCTTCTTATTGTTCTTCGAGCGTCTTGATGATGATCAAGGCGCTCGAAGATCAAGGCGCTCGAAACGCTTGGCGTAACGCGGGCAAAAATCATGCATAAAATAGAAGAAAGACAGGAAAGAAGTGTGAAATAGTAAGAAAGATAACAAGAAAAAATCGCAAGAAAAAGAGAAAGAGCAAGAAAGAGAACGAAGTAGACGGAGAGGAAGAAATAAATAGAAAAAGGAGAGAAAAAGACATGAAAAGAGGAAGGGGGGAAAAGAAAGAAAGTGAAGAGGAGAGGAAAAGAAACCCGAAGAGAGACAAAGAAGAGTGCCCATCTCCGCACTTCGTTCAGGCTTGGCACCCCTAGTGCGAAGCTGCCTTTACATTTTTTAACGCGACAGCGTTAGAGAGCTCGTTTCGCAGAAATTGCGGCGTCGGCGTCGTTGGTTGTGAGCGAAAAATCATCATCTTGTCCGTGACCGAAAAATCGAGAAAGATGCAAATAAAATTAATAATAAAAAATTTCGGGTTCGAGTGAGGATCGAACCACGTCATCTGCGTGACAAGCAAGTGTTGTACCACACAGTCACGCCTCTTCTTGGAAATGCAGTGAAAAGAACTTCCTCTGCTTGGAAATGCAATGAAAACAACGTTCATGCTTCACAAACACACGCATCCTGTATATAGGCGTCGCAACATAACATGTAATATCGCTATAATATTGCGTGGTACAAGCGTACATTGCGATTGGGCGTGAGAACATCTGACTATTATAAAGACTAAAGCCGGCCACCCATTACAAAAGGCACACACGTTGCTGCACGTATTCCCTTAAAACCACGTAGTGGGTGCATTGTAAGTATGCACTAAGTGGTTGAAGTTCTCAATAGGGACAAGATATCGCTATCGCGTTCAACTCTTTAAGACGAATCTTAAAGGTCCCCCCGATTTTTTTTTTTTTTTTGAAAGGCTCACCCAACATCATAGTCAGCCACAGCAATACGAAGTGAGCAGCTACGTAGGTGAGCAGATTGCCTAACAGACCATAAGGGGGGGATTCACTAGAGCGATAAACGAGTTATGGCGAAACGCGTACTCCGGAAATGAACTTATAGTAGGTGCCCAATGAGAGGTCACTGTTAGGGCATCGTCCAGCGCACAGAAGTTCCTTCTCGTACGGCTTGGTTAGTGTGTTCACCGAGAAGAAACCTGCGGCAAGGGAAGGAAAATGCATTCATAATAGCGCCAGATAGCTCTATCGTGCTCCACAACTAAACGCGAAGCTTAATCACTCTCCAAAATTTGTACTTAGGTTTTCTATATACTTCGTCGATGCATGCTTATGCGACTTGATGCTGCTTTGGTGAAGTCCTCTTTTAGTCCTCTGGGGATAGTGTTACCTCACATTAAACGTGAGTAGTAAAACGCTTGCTTTGCCTTATCTTCGTCCACAGAGAAATAATCAGAATATTTTGTCTTGAAAAGCGAGTTTTAGCTCCACGTTTATTCCTTTATCGCTTGGCTTCAGTTTCCTTTTTCGGTATCAAATGCAATGACACAGAATGAATTCTAAACTTTCACACTTGACGCATTAAACAGTATATTTTATTGCGATAGAAATTTTATGGACACTTTCGGCTAATATTTGCCGTCGCCATCATGCCCCGGATATGTATATATATGTATATATACAAAAAAGGGAAACAGAGAAATAAATGGGAAGAAAAAAATTCCAAAGCACCGGACCGGAGATTCAAACCAGCGACCCCTCGCTCCGCAGCTTGCTACGTTAGACCACTCAGCCACACGCTATGCTAGCGCCGGCATAATAAGGGAAAGCTATTTATAGACACCATTTACCGCTGGCGCTGCGCATATCTCGCCGGAGCTTGTGCGTCTTCTCCATCACGCAACGCTCCTAATTTTTTTTCCTATTTGAAAAGTGCCCTTGAGACGCCCACGAAAAAAGGGGCCCCTTTCTGTACTGACTCTTGATGGGGTATTAAACAAAAAATCACAGCATATCCACGGAGTGAATGATGATGAGTGGGCGAAGCTCCGGAGCATAGCTCGGCAAACTCACTCATGAGTGCACTCAACTCACACTCGCTCACACTCATTTGAACGTGGTGAGTTGAGTATGAGTGAGTACTCATGCGTGTGAGTGGACGTGAGTGTGAACGTGAGTGAGAACTCATGAGTGTGGCTGGTCTTGAGTGTGAACGTGAGTGAGTACTCATGAGTGTGAGTGGACGTGAGTGTGAACGTGAGTGAGTGCGAAGGCTGAAAAAAATTGTGGTGAGTGAGTTTGAGTGAGTACTCCCTTAAAGTGCCGACCTATGCTCCGGAGGTTCATCGGTAAACCGTGAATTTTCCTTGAAATTCGCCCTGTACATCATCAAATACGTGACAAACACTGTGTGTATATATACAAGAAATTTATATTTTATTCGTGAGCCGTGATTTTCCGTTTTGTTTTCGTTTCTTCGTTCGTCGTGGTTACCGTTTGCATAAGCCGTGGATTCCGTTCCCCTTCATTCTAACGGCTTTATGGTCGCTGAAATGGAGGGAGAGCGTTTCCTGGATGGGTCGTAGTAGAAAGTTTCCAAAGACGAGATCGATGCAGGTTCCTCGGATGGTGGTTGGTTGCATGTGGTCAAAGGATATGCATGTGAGACCATATCGCGATGCCATCTGTTGTATGAGCCAACTGTTTTCAGTGATGTCAACGTTAAAGTGGGTAACGGGACACGCTTATTCTTCATCGTCATCAGCGTCATCGTTATGACGCATAGTGGGTACATTCCATGTGCTGTGCCGTGATGGCAGCGTCATCGTCATCGGGCAGGGGTGGCTACGACGCACAACGAGGGACTAACCCGTGCCCTAAAGAGCTTCGCCCCTAAAAATAACACCGCCCACCACTTGCGTCGGACGCCACCGCGTGGCACGAGACGCAGAGGGGGTCATTCCGTTTGCTGCACTTTAAACAAAGAAGAAATATCTAAGAGTGTCGCGTACTGTGTTGTCGACACTTTCGGCGCGTTGCTCAAACACCAAGGCGTAACAGCTGTGATAGTTGTTAGTTCACACTTCTCCTGTGTATACCTGCGCGTCCTTTTCGAGCGTCCTTCTCTGTGCTTCAGCGGGAAGCTGCAAGTATCGAGCTGCACGTTGATCTTCGAGTGACATTCCTATTCCTTGCTATCGCATTCACTGCTTTGCCCTTGCGCCGAAACTGTGGCGTTTCTTGGAATAGGAACTTCTCCAGACTGAATCGAATACAATATTCATCAAGAGAGCTACGAAAAAAGCAAGTTTCTTATCGAGTAATCACTCATTTGAAAAGCTTCATGAAATATTAGGTCTGAGGAAAGTCTTGGAGTTAAATAAAATATATTTAATATGTGCAGGTCACATACTTTGATATCAGCCCATGTGTGAAAGTAATTCCAGTTAGGCCGCCGGACAGCGAAGCATGGCTGTTTTATTATAATAATAATGATATCGGTAAATATTCAAGCGAAAAGTGCTTATAGTATTATATTATAATATTATATGCAAGTGTGCTTATAGTATTATTCACGTTACTCAAGACTGGATAATGAAACACATTGCTGCTTACACCAAAATAAAGTGCGTACATATATTTGAATAAATTATGAATGTTCGCGCAGCATGGCCAGTCCATGGACTATTGATGAAAAACATTTTTAAATAAGAATTGATATCAATAGCTATCTGTGACAAACATAGTCACCGTGAGCAGCTGGCCGCTTGAACAACGTAAATGTATAAAGGATGCAGTATAGCACAAACATCAATTGCCTTATAATGTCCTATATGGCAGTGGTGGTCAGAGCACAAATCGAAAATTTTCGCTTGCGCCCTGTGTAAACCGAGGCTCCCTTCGTTCGAGCTTGTTGAGTGTTAAATGCTTGTGAGCCCTGATAAATATATTGAAGCTGCACGATCCATGGTGTAGCTGTAGTTATTGTCCTTGTGTGCATAAGACAATTGCTGATGGTTGGCGTGGTAATTCTAAAGAGGTACAGAAGTTGGCAATTCCATGTGTGCAAGGACACGCGGTGTCCCATAAAGAAAATTATTCAGAAACGAAGTGAACATCAGATATCAACTCACGAGGCACAGTTGCAAGGAAGTCGCAATAATATTCTTCAAATCAATGAACAGTGACTTTTGGTCATCCATGAATGCATTAGGACCAAGAATGGTGCTGAATCTATAAAGGTAATGCACAGGGTCAATTGTCGGCGAACCTACTGAAGCCGGTGATGCGCACGAGCCGCGAAGCATGAGGCATGAAAATTTGATTCATATTTATGTTGCGCTGTAGCGAGTAGTTACAAAAAGGTAGGAAATATGGCTGAATACGTCAGAAGTCTCAGTCGTGCATACGAGCGGTGTCTGTTGAACACCTACTGAAACTTCTGCACTCGCAGAGCTGTCAGAGGAGGCGAAGACACCTTCGCGCGCACTTCAGTGCACTATCTAAGCACGGAAAATTGGAACCGATCAACAGCGTCATATATGCACATTAGGGGGCCGCACTTTAATGTGTAGTGAAGGAAGTCAGCGCTTAAAAAGGCACAATAGGCACTGGCTGTCAGCCAAGCCTAAAACAGAGCGTACATGAATGCCATCCATTCTCACAGGCTGAGCTAAAAAGGCTCAGCCATTGGCTACACGTTGTTTTCTACATTTTATTGCGATAGCAATTATATGGACACTCGCGGCTGGTTTTCGCCGTCGGCGTCGGCGTCCGCGTCGGCGTCATTTGCCGTATATGTATATGTATATATATAACCGGGCCCGCCCGTCGTTCCTGAGCGTAAAAACACGCGAGGGGGGGGGGGGTCCCTCGAGCGACCTTCGATTTTACGAGCGGGGGCGCGCGCGTTATCTCCCCTTCTCGGCGGCCGACAGTGGGCGGGGGGGGGGGGGGGGGACGTTCGATTTTACGAGCGCGGGCGCGGGCGCGCGCTTTATCTCCCCTTCTCATCTCCCCTTCTCGGCGGCCGGGCCGGCGTACCCTTCTGCGTGCTGCGCTTTCAACGCGAAGAGAATTCTCTTAAACAAGCGTTTTCTAGAGTTGCGTGAGATCGGATCCAAAAGAGTTAGCTGCCAGCCTCACTTCGTATAACATTACAATTTTTTTGCTATCGCATTCATTGCTTCACCCTTGCGGTGAAACTGTGACTTTTTTTTTCTTTTGAATACCGCAATCATAATATTTTCATTTTCTTACGCTGACTGATCATGCCTATGCATTTTTACTATTATGAGCCAGCCTGCCGTTAAAAACATACGTACAGGAGTGGTTTGACTCTTCATAAACTACTTTCTATGATCATGCGAATCGCATCTGAGCTAATTGAATACTTGGTTTTCTAGGTTGCTGACTCAGCAGGAAAATATGTACCCCAGAAAGCCGGACCATGGCGGGTAAGACATTTAATTGGACCAACCCACTTACGTGCGAAGAACGACAAAATTATTTATGCAAATTGTTTTTCACCCTGCTTTTTGTATTCTTTTTTCTGCCCTACCACCTCCCCCGGTGTACGGTAGCAAACCACTATATGGCCATGGTTGTAGTGCATATCACAACTGTGTTCTTTGTATTGAGGTGTTCGTTCAAGCCAATCATTAACCACTTGCTCTGAAAGCAAGTGGTGCCGAGCTTTAAAGTGCTTGTACTTTGACTTAAGAAAGCTGTGGTTGTCGAAACAGCGTGACGTTACTAAGGTAGACCTTAGTTAGAATGATAGTTCTCTGCCAATGTCAAGAACTCCAGCTGTAAAACCGATGGCCCTAGTCAGCGTCCTTGGGTTTTATAATGCCAAACTCGAAATGTTAACTTTCAACTGCGCGTGATTTCTTGAGTGTACCATAAGGAAGACTTTTATGTTTCGATTTGTGTTCAGGCTTATACTAGCATGTCGACACAATGGCGATGTCATTTCTTCCTTGAGGCCCAGGCAGAATATTGCATTGAGAATGTGCGGCTCGTCATGTACGTGGAGTGGTTGGTTAAGAATTGGGGTGGCAAACCGACCCACTAGAAGACATAAAGGTGGGAATGCGAAATCTTCTGTGATGTTCCAGTATTACCTAGGTTGAGCTCAGCCTACTTTGTAAAGGGGTGAGTAACGAGTCATACTTAGTGGTCTACCTGTCGACTACGGGGGTAAAATATTGCGGCGGCTTATCTCGGCAATGCCCGGTAATGCAAGGAAAAACTTTTACAGCGAAAGCTGTTATGACATCACAACAAAGGTGCCGTAGTTGTCCACCGCCACCACCGCGGGTGTCCGTAGCTGCTATCACACGAAATATGACAAAAAGACTAACAGACAAAAAGACAAAAAGACAAAAAGGATAAACACCTCACCAACAAACGCACAAAAACCCTATACGAGTGTTATGTCGGGAAGGAACCGCGTTAACATGCGCAATATAACGTGGTAGAAGAGTAAAATAACACCAGGCGTCACAGTATGCGAATTGTGTAACCAGGCGTCACACAATATGAATGTCATTACGAGTGGGTCGTTGAATGCTTCAAACCCATTACAAGGGTTCTTGTTCCTGTTGGCCTTCTACTGTGGCTCACACCCACTGTGGAGGATTCACCAAGAATTGAGTGGCTAAGCCATAATTCTTCGTCGTCATCAGCCACCCAATCAATTAATTGAGTAGTGGGTACCTTGCAAGCGTACTTGTATTAGTAGCCTCGATAGAGTTTGCAACGGGTAAATGGCGCCAGCTTTCCCTGTGACTGCGATGTGCGTTACGCGCAGGCCTGACCGTTTTAAAGACGATAGTCTTTCTTGGGATACTTCAACCCAGAACTTTTGCTCTACCGGCTTGTCTCTCTTTCTATCTGTCTGTCTGACACACAATTCAGCCACCCGGCCAAAGTTTAAGCACTTGCTGAACGCCCATCCATCTTGAACTGGTGGCTGCGTTCATACTTGTGAACATTGTCGATCAAAAAACAAATATTACGCATATCTGAGGCGCAAAATCAATGCGTAAATATTGTGTGGTGTGTTCCTTTACAAAAATACATAGATACGCAATTCTAAAGACCCTAGTGTTTCTTAGGCTGCGCTGAAAATGCGACACTATGCACGAAAAAGCCTGACAGTGGCCCTGGGTTGTGCACAAGCTCATTTTTCCCGACGCCACTGCCAGATGGCGTCCATATCTCACGCAGCGCCTCCTCTTTTTTATCAATGCCAGCCAGATGCGGCTGATTCAACATGAAGGAGGCGCTGTATGAGGCAAGACAAAACATAGTAGTAAGGCCGGCAGAAGACTATCGTCTTTCCACGACATTTGCAGCCAAGCACGCAGATACGCGGCCAATGTTTTTTTTAATACTTGGTTATGCTTGTTTACCCTCGTATCCGAAGCACTGTTTGCCAACCGAACAATATGGTAGTCCAACGTTCCGTACTGGGAGCGCTCGTTTCCTTCTTTCGTCATTTTTCCGAAACCTTGGTCCTTAGTTGTCCGCCGACGCTCGCTCTGCCACTGTCGCCGCCGCCACCGCCGGTGTTCGTAACGTCCATAGCGCGAAATAAGAAAAAAAACAATATGGCTGATCCCTCCGTCATAGGAATCGGTATAAAGCGAAAGTGAAGCATATCTGCACTCAGGTATTTTATTGTTTATTTTGCGTTGGTATATGAGAGCTTGCACGAATGGAGTTTGGCACCTATGGCACCATTTGACGAAGATGCACCCACGTTGACGACTATAGTGGTACATTTTTTGTACTGAAGACTAATGCCCATGATAATAATTAATCGTCGTGGTAGCTGAAGTTGTCTACACATACCAGGACACAGCCAGCGCCTCCTCTATATTTCTGTGCCTGGGCGAAGGAGACGAGGGCAATGGCAATCAGCCGTTGGCGTTAGTGCTGCTTTTTGCCGCCAAGCGCCGCCACCGGAATAGATTCTCCATCGCATCATCGTAGGCGGAAAAAATTACCGTGGCTGCATTCGAAGCTGTTATTTGGTTCACTTTTCCGCTGTATTCGCGCTGTTCAAAGTATAAAAAACTGTCACCATCTCCCGCTAAAGGGAACCATGTGTGGATGCGAAGCAGCGGGGAGATAATTAGCTTGAGCGGGAGGAACGTCGCCGCTCTCATTTCACGGCAGTGGTCTGGGCGCTCATCGCGGCGCTGCACAGGAGAGAGAATGAGGCGCGCGCGCTCCGTCATTTTCATACCGCGGAACTACCGTGGCGTCCCCAGCGGAGTATGCAGCTGTCACACCACCTGTCGTGCGCGCCGCTCCGTAGAGGATTCCTAGATGAAAAGACGGGGGGGGACCGTAGAAGAGGAGAGGGGGAGGGGATGTGCATGCCCTGTGGGGGTGTGGGACGCGGGAGCCGCTCCGTGGAGTAGAGGATTCTTAGAGGAGAGAGGGGGGAGAGGACGCGCATGCGCTGTGTGGATGTGGGCGCCTCTCCTTAGAGTAGATGATTCCTAGAGTAGAGGAAGGGGGTGAGCGTAGGAGAGCATAGGTGAGGGGACGCGCATGCGCTGTGGGACGCGGGGGCCGCTTCGTAGAGTAGAGGATTCCTAGAGGAGAGAAAGGGGGTATGAGCGTGGGAGAGAGAGGGGGAGGGGACGTGCATGCGCTGTGGTGGTGTGGGACGCGGGAAGGAGGGACGGACTAAGCCCCCCTCCTAACACATGCAAGCAAGATTAAGGAATGGGGTCAACCTGGGCGACAGACACCACCTGCCTAACCATTGCTAAGCAGCCTCTCTGTGCTCTCGACCATGACTCAAAGAATGGGGTCAACCTGGGCGACAAACACCCCCTGCCTAGCCATTGCTAAGCAGCCTCTCTATGCTCTCGGCCATGACTCTGATGACTGTGTTAGGGTTGACGGCCTTCATATTACTACAGTGTTCTGGTTCGCATAATGGGTGCTTCCCTACTTCATGAAAGTGGCCGGACGCGGGACGGGGGACGGGGGGACGCGGGACGGACACGGTAGCCCCGAGCATAAGATGCTTCGCATCTAATAAAAAATTTTCCACATCTCCCGCTAAAGGGAACCATGTGTGGATGCGAAGCAGCGGGGATGGCTGGCTTGAGCGGGAGAAACGTTGCCACTCCCGTTTCGCGGCAGCGGCCCGGGCGCTCATCGCGGCGCTGCACAGGAGAGATAATGAGCGCACGCGCTCCGTCATTTTCATACCGCGGTACTACCGTGGCGCTCCCAGCGGAGTACGCAGCTGTCGCACCACCTGTTGTGCGCGCCGCTCCGTACAGTAGAGGATTCCAAGAGGAGAGAACGCGAGGACCATAGGAGAGGAGAGAGGGGACGCACATGCGCTGCGGGGGGTGTGGGACGCGGGAAGAAGGGACGGACAAACCCCCGCAAGCTCATGCAAGCAAGATCAAGGAATGGGACGCGGGCGCCGCTCCGTAGAGTAGAGAATTCTTAGAGGAGAGAAAGGGGCGAGCGTAGGAGAAGGGCGAGAGGGGGTGGGACGTGGGGTGGAGAAAGCCCCCCCCCCCGCAAGCACACGCAAGCAAGATCAAGGAATGGAGTCAACGGGACGCGGGCGCCGCTCCGTAGAGTAGAAGATTCCTAGAAGAGAGAAAGGTGGGGAGCGTAGGAGAGGAGAGAGAGAGCGGGTGTGGGACACGGGAAGGAGGGATGGACAAAGCCCCCCGCAAGCACATGCATGCAAGATCAAGGAATGGAGTTAACGGGACGCGGGCGCCGCTCCGCAGAATAGAGGATTCCTAGAGGAGAGAAAGGGCGGGAGCGTAGGAGAGGAGAGAGAGGGGCTGTGGGATGCGGGAAGGAGCGACGGACAATGCCCCCGCAAACACATGTAAGCAAGATCAAGGAAAGGAGTCAATGTGGGCGACAGACACCACCGGTAGAGCGCGTTATCCTTTGCTTGCACCCACCACCTGCCTAGCCATTGCTAAGCGGCCACTATGTGCTCTCTGCCATGATTCTCATGACTGTGATGGTGGTTGACGGCCTTATTGTACAACAGTGTCTGGTTCGCATAGTGGCTGCTTCCCTACTTCATGAAAGTGACCGGACGCGGAACGCGCGACGCGGGACGCCGGACGGGGGACACGGGAGGGACGGACACAGCCCCGAACATAAGACGCTTCGCATCTAAAACTTGTAAGCGAGCATCATGAAGCACTTATCGTTCTGGGCAGCCAGCCCATTTCAAAGGCAAGTATCGTTCGCGGCTGTTTCGTCGAGGCGCTCGCGCGTCGTCTGCTACGCCGTTACCAGATAGCGCATACCAGTGATGCACGGAAGATTGTTTTGTCACCACTATCTTCGCTTGACTAAGAGTGGATTTTTGACTGTCCGAAAATCGATTTATCAAAGCAGTATTTGCCAGGAGCTAATACTGAAAGCTTCGAAGCTTAAAGTTCCGTGATGCGTACTACCGTCTACTGATGTAGCAGATTATAAGAAAGCCTGAAAGTCATGCGGTAAAATACCACAAAATGTCACTAGACTGCTCCCAGGGATCTACGTGATCACCCGTTTCCTTCGTAAAGCTTTTGAGAATTACATTTGTTGCCACCAAGGGAAAAGCAACAGCTGATTCGCGAAAATCAGGGACTATGCCAGCTGAATCCACCAATTCAGATAATAAAACAATTAAATCGCAGTGCGACGAAAAACAAACAAAAACAGCTGCTATACGGTGTGCTTCATGCAACACTGGCTGAGGTGTGAGAACAGGCCCTGTTCTTCAAATATGCATTTGTAATGCCGACTCTCAACTTGAGACATTGTGATAGGCGTGAAACATGCGGCCTGTGGTGAGTTGTTTAAGCTCGCATTTGTATTTGTCGACAGATTGTTTAGGCTGAGCTCCTCAGTTCTGTTTCTTTTCTCTTTCATTTGGCCTTTTCGGCAGTGAGCAAAACAGAGGCCGAACGGCTGTCGACCTGGACGCTGTTGTCGGATGGGGCAGCCTGCTCATTTTGAGCATGCATTTAGTCTTACACTGTACATGATGATTATCGGTTGTGTGGCCAGAAGTGCATGTGGCGTCCGTGGACTACGATTTTACCGCTTCGGTACTTAATTTCAGTGTTGCACATGGCAGCGATCGCGAGGCAGCGTTGCTATCTGGTGCATTCACTCGTTGGCTGTCCGGATGCAGCACGGTCACGTTTAGGCGTACTTGCCATGTTTGGTTCAGTTGTTACACTGGGCTACGAACGTGAATGTTAGTCTGCAAAGACCAACGCTACTGCATCCTTCTAGAGTCACCACTTCTTACATGCTATGAAATATTTGGGTCGTATGTATAAGGATACCAATTATCCCGCTTAACTACTGCAGGCCATCTCTCCCGAACTCCGGCGGCAGCTGGAATTTCATTGAAGGACAGTCAAAAAGTGTATAAAGCGCGAAATTGACCATCGGCGGCGTCCAGCGGAATCTCGCGTCGGCGACGTCAACAAGAGTTATTGAAGAAATCATCATTATGTGATAACGTCATGATATGACGTCACAGATCATAAAACTTAGACATCATCATCATGACGTAACAAAACGCGACGTCCTCCTCTTCGCTTGGCCGAAATGGGCCGATCACAGAGGTTGTGCATAACCAGCTGAGGCGCAAAAACATCTCGGAGGGAAGCACGATATCTTCAATACATTGTCTGGGAAGAAAAAGGTGTCTTTCGCCTTTCGGTCATCTTAGTGAATGTGAATAAGTGACCCTCTGAGTTTTTTTCTTTATCAATAGAGGGAAATAAAAAAATGCAACCGGGATTACTTTCCCTTTAATTTGCAGAGTGGTACACTGCATTCTCACACACTGATGCATGCAAATGACGTGGTTACCCTAGCGTGCAATAGAAATTACTATGAAACTCGAATGCAAGTGTGCAACCGGCATCACGACCTGACAGACTGCCTGCGGAATATGTACAGTGGGCATGGAAATCAAAGCAAACATGAGGGATATTCATTCCTTGCTCTTTCGTATTTATTTTTAAGCGGTTGTTGTCTGGATTATGATCAAATTCTAGTGCCATCCATGGTACAAAAAAAATCATATAGCAACTTTTTGACGCCACCACAGTCCGAGCGTGATGAAAACAGCGCGCCGCTATGTTAGCGTTTCTTTCCATCTATCCTTGTACCTGGGAAATCCTGCGAGAAGCACGAATGCAATTAAACTCGGGTACAAACACGAATTCGTGAGCTTCATAGCACGCGCGGCCGTTCAGCACCAGCTTCCCGTAGTCTACTCGCACAGCGCCGCCACGCGGCCGCGGCCAGCGGAAGAGGAGGGCGTGCTGGACTGCCCGAGGATAGTCGCCACGCGGCCGCGGCCAGCGGAAGAGGAGGGCGTGCTCGACTGCCCGAGGATAGTGTTCGCGCAGCCGCGCAACAAAATAGAGGAAGTGCTGACGCAGTATATCGTGAACCCCGGGCAAAAATACCCCGGGTCCCGAAACCAAAGTGATTGCGATTTCAGACCAGATGACCAGGGAGATTGTAGATGCTTTCGAAATTAACAAAAGCAAAGGTTGTGTAAGCTGCCCATCTGTTTCGTTGTCTCAAAAAGAAATAGCATTCCTGTCGCGGCAGCGGTGGCGCTGTGGCCGTTAAGCAATGTGTTGGGGCGAAGGTGATGTTGACACCCTTTCCTTCTTTCTTGTGCATCGGTATTTATACCTGTTATCGTGTGCAATAAACCTCAGTTGTTAGTAGCGCCGTGTCCTCGAGCCTTCTCTCTCGTGTTCGTGTCTCCTTGCGCTGAAACATAAGAAACTATAGGCAGGCAGAGCGCGAACTAATTACTGTAGCAGTTGTTTCTTTATGTTCGAATAGCGTGCTCCTTGCGCAAGCGTGGCCGCTGCAGCGAGTGAAGTGACCTTTTTGAGCTCTTCAACGCAAAGTTTGCTGTGAAAGAACGAGACGTAGAAACTGCCTCTATCACGAGATAAACGTGCGCCTACACACTGTAGGGCAAAGTACAGGTGGATGCAAATGCACCTGTACTTTGCACTGACTTCCAAGCTGTACCACAGATATCGCACTTGATACCACTTGAAGGCGTTAACGCACGTGCACTCACAGGGGAACAGTACAATGCAGTGCAAGTGGTGGAAATTTTCGTAGCCCTGCAGCAAGGCGTTCTTCATAATCGTATCCTGGTTTTGAGACAGAAGACCATGGTGGTAGTGTTAGTAGAGGGCGGATTTTTAGCCACAAAAAAAGCGCGCTTTAGGCGCCAAAAACAGGCAGGCAAAACACCGTTTTAGGTCTCTGAAATGTTAAATATTGGCACAATAACCTTTACATGAAGTCAAATAATTTCAAGATAAGACATGCGCGATCTGTATCTAAGACAGGGAAGCAAGGAATGTTATAATGGCACAAAGACGCCAACGATTTAACGTACACATGAACTGTCTTTTTCCCGCGTTGTTCGCAGAACGCGGTCTCTCCGTTTATTGTATGGCACGGTGAGTGAAGTGTCCACCATCGAATCAACATAGTCTTAGATATATTCTTATCCGGCGTGGCTGAGAAGGGTAGCGCAAGAGCAGATAGCCAGACCACTAAAATACCAGAAGGGTGGGGTGCTTTGTATTGGCCAGGTCTAATCGCGTACGGTCAATTTCTCCCCTGTCTATGAACACATCTAAACGTCCCTCACCAGGTTTGCGCATTTCGAGCTGGCAAGTGTTAAGCATGCACTGAACGGTCACAATCACCTCTACCAAGATTTCCAATGCTACGCGCCGCAAAAAAGATGTGAAAGTTATAACTGAACGGCCCTTGCCCTTCTTCTTGCAGGCGCGCGCCGCAATATGGCCTGGTGACGTAGAATAATAAATAGCCCTGAGTAATTATTTGCTTTCTTACGTCGCTGCTCTAAGTGGACATTAGGCGTCTTTAATTGAGCGTTTACGATGCGCTCCGCTTAGACATGCATATGCTAACGATTTTCACGCAAACAAAGGCAGAGCGCCTGCGCAGAATGATCGCGCGAGCAGCGGAACGTAGAAGGCATCTGCCCCGCAAGGAAGGCCCAAGTGCAAACGCCCTCCGGCTCCAATCTTTATTGCAGCTACTGCGCATTGTCGCTCACGGCCATCGCTTTTTTCGATCAGAACCAACGGGGCCGACGCCGACTCTGGCATTTTTCGAAACGAGCTCTTAATGCTGTCACGTTTAAAAGCGAACATCTGAGTACCTTTCACTACTGAGCTTTAGAATGGCGTACGCGAAACTTGCGGGCCTTGCGGGAGTAGCGTTGCGGGCGTCTCTTAACCGGAGCCCGCAAGAGGTTAGCGTACGACGCACGCGCAGCGCAAACGAAACGCAAAGCATTGCGTACGGTGTTCTAAACCACTGTACTGCCTCGGGACGCCACATCGGCGCGTGGCTGAACGTAAGCGACGCTCAGCAAAAGAGTGCCTATTGGCGCTCTGACCTAGCTCACAGTAGTACGTGACACTGCGTGATTTATTCGAGAACGACATGTGTTATTTGTGTAATCTGTTTCTTGAATGAATTAATGAAAGCTGGCAGAAATGAAGTAGTCAGTTTTAGAATAGTGAGTTTTAGTATAGCGGGAAACAGCAAACGCAAGGATTTAGCGTTAGCTTTAGCGTCGCGTGCTCCACACTGAGCATGCGCAGAACAAAAAAACGTAGCCCGAGCTCTTACGTACGTACGCTATTTCTGGAATATAGCGTTCAACGCTAACACGCGCAAGAGATTGCGTGCGTAGGGCAAGATGGCGGTGCCTGTTGAAGCGAGAGCCGTCCATTCGAATCTTTCTAGTCATCGGCCTGCATTATGAAGCATATTCACCCCCCAAATAATGCTCGTATTTGATTTAGATTGTAGTAATGTGGCTTCGCCAGCCGTTTACTGTCGATAAAATAGCTCTGTTTTTGAGATACGTTGTCGATTAGCGGTGTAGTAGGCCTAACAAAATTTATTTACGAGGTTAGCTCTTGTTTTTGGTAGCCGCGCAGAGATGGCGACGCTGTATTCATTCACCTGTTTCCAAGATAAGGCAAATACGGCTACATTTCAATCCGAGACAGGTTACAGGGTCTTGAAGATACTCGATTGCGGTATATGTCAACATTATAGGGTGGGAGGCAGCTCTGTCCAGCTCGGGTCCGAAGACCCAAGAGGCCCTCGTCAAACGTGCGAGGACAGCGACCCGCGCCAATGGGATCCCGGACAAAGGATCCCACTCACCGATCTTCTCGCGAAGAACATCAAATAAATGTTTTATTCTTTCTTTCAAAGATAAGGCAAATACGGGCACATTTCAATCCGAGACAGGTTACAGGGTCTTGAAGAATACTCCATTGCGGTATATGTCGAAAGAAAGTGATGTGTTTCTGGCCGCCAGACACAACACTCAACCAAATGCGGCACGGAGACGCAGCAGTGGTGACTTTGGATTCTGGAGCTCGAGTTAGTGGTGCACTTGTGGATTCTACAGTGCACTGAGGATTTTTGTCTAGATGGCGCCGTATGCGCTTGCGTTAACGGGAATGCCTCCTGCTGTACTAAAAGGCCACTGTTTCCCACACAGCGCGGTCCGTTTTAGCGTTAGCATTGAGACTCACGCTAAAGCTAACGTAAGCGTTTCCCGCTATACTAAAACTCTCTAATAGCCTACGCAAAGCTTTTTTTGCGTTAGCGTTTGTGTGCACTGCGCATGCGTCGTATCCTAAGCTTTTGAGAGTCCCCGTTAAGTGAAGGAAATAGGGAACCCAAGCTCAAGTTTCGGCGCGACGCTGGCGCGCCCGAACTCTGCGTTACTGGGGCTTGACGCTGCCGGTGAAGGCGATATATCGCCGGATTTGGCTGTCGTGGCGGCAAGGACACCCGCGCGCATGTACTCCTCATTCAGCCGGGATTACTGCTAGTCAGCAATAGCTACATTGCGAAGCACCCTAGATGCATTCGGAGAGCTCTGAGTATGCGCGGGAGCGGAGTGGCGCCAGTGTATTCCCAGTTAGGATAAGAGCAGTGTGCAGCTCGGCGTTCCTTTGGAGGCGAGAGGGGGGCGACCGCAAGGTTCGCTATCTTTCCGTACGATAATCTAAACCTGCTTAATAATACGCACAAGCGGGGGTATGAGCGCGTTTTTATTTTTCCAGCGTAAGCTGTTATGAGATCACAAGGGCCGTTTTCGCGCCGTAGTTGGCCGCCGCCGCCGGTGTCCGTAACCAGTATCGCTCGAAATAAGATAAAAAGTTAATAAATAAAAAATGCCTAGCACAGAAGCGGAATCGAACCCGGGCCCTCTGCGTGGCAGCCCAGCAATCTACCACTGAGCTACGCCGGTTTATTAGGGGCGAAGCTCCTTATAGCGAGACCTGGTCGGTTGTCGATCGTCGATCCATCCTCTGTACCCCGTAGTGTTCCCTTATCGTACAATAGAGGGCGCTGTCCCATAGAGATGCATGCAAACTGCAGTTGGGTGACGATATACTAGATGGCGCTGTACGTATTCTGTGTCGTCATCTCCATTTCTCGTCTCGTTTCCGAGAGGGCGCTGTCCTCTAGACATGCGTACAATATGGCGGTTGGGTGAAGGTACGCTAGATGGCGTTGGCGGTGCAGCTGCTCTCCGATTGGCTGCTGCGCGGGGTTGCGCCGGCCGGTGAGCGCCCGCTATCTCTCATTCCCCGGATCGTCGCCGTACGAGTGCGCTTGCCGGATCGTGGTGCTTGGCGGACCATGGACGACGAGGAGCGCCGGGTGCTGAAGGCCGCTGCGGCTCGTGCTCATCGGCAGGATCGCGAGGTGCGAGCTCGAGAGGCCGCCGCGACGCGAGCGCAGCGCCAGGCGGATCTCACACATACTATCGCTTTGATTACTGCTTGGCGAAACCACTGAAGATTTCACGGTGTAACCAAGATTGCTTCACGAGCTTCGCCCCCAACTCTTCATCATTCACCCCGTGGATGTGCTGGATGGATGGATGCAAAACTTTATTGTGAGTCCTGAGGTGCACGACTGAACGCGCAGCGGGCCGCTCCCACGTTGGGACAGTCAGGCCAAGCCCGACCGCCGCATCGTGGGCCCTCTGGACAGCCCACAGTTGAGCCCCGGCATCGGGGCTCTGGATAGCGGATAGCCACTTGTCTTCAGTGGATTGGTCCGTGCCCCGTAAAGAGGGGCAACGCCAGAGCATGTGGTCTAGGCTAGCGAATTCGTTGTAGTGCCTGCAGGAGCTATTAGGATTGTAGCGATGCATTGGAACCTAGAAATGGGTTGCACTCTTCAGTCGTGAAAGCCATCCTCACGGAGTGCCATTCTGTCCACCGCAAAACTGCTGCTTACCACCCGCAGACGAATGGCCTCACCGAACGCTTTAACTGCACCCTCGGCGACATGCTTTCGATGTACGTCGCCCCCCGACCACACGAATTGGGATGCTATACTGCCCTTCGTCACCTAAGCTTACAATACCGCCCCTCAGAGCACTACTGGTTTTTCACCCTTCTTCTTGCTATACGGACGGCACCCGTCGCACACCATCGACACGATACTCCCGTACACGCCGGACCCATCTGAGTGTGGCCCTATTTCTGACACAGCCAGGCTTGCTGAAGAGTGTCGCGAGCTCTCCAAGACCTTCACGACGAATGAACAAGAGCGGCAGAAGGGTATTCGTGATGGTTCCGCCACTTCTGAGCCCACGTTCCTCCCTGGGGCGCTCGTATGGCTCTCGGTCCCTACCACCGCAGCTGGCCTCTCTTCAAAACTACTGCCGAAATACGAAGGCCCCTACCGTGTCATCGAGCGCACATCTCCGGTCAACTACCTGATCGAACCCATCGAACAATCTTCGGACATGCGCCGTCGAGGGCGCGACATTGTCAACGTGGAGCGCCTGAAGGCCTACTATGACCCGCTCGTAGTGACAAGCTGTTAGGTCGCCCGGCGGCTCCCTTTTCGTCCCCGGGGTAATTGTAGCGATGCATTGGAACCTAGAAATGGGTTGCACTCTTGAGAGCCTTCTAGTGGGTCATCTGCAAAAAGGACGCCGCTCGCGCTGAGAGTTCGTGCCTGGCCGTGACTGTCGCCATTGCGCAGTGTCTCTGTGTAGCGGCAAATAAACGCCTTAACAGGATAAATATCGGGATAAATTTTATGTAATAAAGCCGGGCTGGGATACGAACCCGTCTGCAGTAACCTGAGAGTCAATGCCTGCGCTCAATTTAATTTCTTGTTAGGAAGGGGAAAGTCTCTCCTGCCGAGATAGAAGTGCTGTGTAACTTCGTTATAAGTGGTCGGATGATTTTTTTTTTTTTTTTGGTGCTCGAAACTGCGTTGCAAACTGACCCTACGCAGGCTTCATGTCGGGTAAGGAATCGCGTTAACATGTGTAATAACGCGTAGAACAGTAATGTAACAACCAGGCGTCACACAATGCGAATTGCGTAACGAGTGGGTTGTTCAATGCTACAACCCATTAAAAAAGCCTTAGACATAATTCTTCATCGTCGTCAGCCACAGCATCAACAAAGTGCCATAATGCGTCACAAGTGCGTAGCGGGTACCACGCTTTTCCAAATCATGAAAAATAATGGCACAGTGGACGTTTCCCCACTACACAATGATTAGGATGACTTATGGCGTTGTGGGTACCATGCAAGTGTGCTTGTAGTAGTTGTCCCAAAAGAGTTTGAAAAAGCTCTAGAGAGGCTGCTCTTCCAGCTTTCGCTGTGACTGTGCTGCGCGTTCCGCGCAGGCCTGGCGGTTTTGTTTTTTTACTTCGAATCGCCGCGAGATGCGAGACTAATCTGCCTCCATTTCGCATGCGTTCGTTGTCTCGCCGTTCCTGCGCCAGGTGGCGCCAGCCCTGAACGCTTGGCGCGTTTTTGGTCCATCGTCCCTTACAACACTACAGACAATGTGTAACAACACAATACTGATCGCGTGCATGAGCTGGCTCGGGTACGTCATGTGCACGTGACCTTGCGTGCGCATGATGTGTTGATCCGTCTGCGTCATGTCATCCTACGACTACGATACCAAAATTTAAGCAGATCCAACGTACCTTGGGAATCGTTGTTATGCGAAGCATGCATTTTTAAATGCGAAGCATTTCTTAGCGAACTTCGGCGAGTTTGAGCGTATCTATCTATCTATCTATCTATCTATCTATCTATCTATCTATCTATCTATCTATCTATCTATCTATCTATCTAGCCGCCTACGACTTTGTGCTCTCCTGGCCGTATAGTTAATGGGATTTATACCAAATTTGGTATGGCATAACATGACCGTATGACGAACATAAATGGCTGGTCATATCATGAAAATCATGAATAATTGTCATGAAAAGTATGATTTACATGCCACGCTCATGGGGCGTTCGCGGCCGTTTCGTTAGCTTGATATACACCAAATTTGGGATTGAGTGACGTGACTGTATGACGAACATAAATGGCAGATGGTAATATGCAAATAAGGACGTGCATGTCATGAAAAACATGATTTGATTTACATGCCACGCTCATGCCGAGCTCGCGGCCGTTTCGTTAGCTTGAGATACACCAAATTTGGCATTGAGTGACATGACTGTATGAGGAACATAAATGACAAGTGGCAATATGGAAATCATGACATGTCATGAGCGACATGACTTGCATGCCACGCTCATGGCGTGCTCGCGGCCGTTTCGTTAGCTTGAGATACACCGAATTTGGTATTGAGTGACATGACTGTATGACGAACATAAATGACAAGTGGTAATATGGAAATCATGACTTGTCATGAGGGACATGACTTGCATGCCACGCTCATGGCGTGCTCGCGGCCGTTTCGTTAGCTTGATATACACCAAACTTGGTATTGAGTCACGTGACTGTATGACGAACATAAATGACAAGTGGTAATATGGAAATCATGATTTGTCATGTGCGTCATGACTTGCATGCCACGCTCATGGCGTGCTCGCGGCCGTTCCGTTAGCTTGAGATACACCGAATTTGGTATTGAGTGACATGACTGTATGACGAACATAAATGACAAGTGGCAGTATGGAAATCATGACGTGTCATGAGCGACATGACTTGCATGCCACGCTCATGGCGTGCTCGCGGCCGTTTCGT
The DNA here is from genome assembly GCA_030522465.1 of Rhipicephalus appendiculatus. Taxonomy (NCBI): domain Eukaryota; kingdom Metazoa; phylum Arthropoda; class Arachnida; order Ixodida; family Ixodidae; genus Rhipicephalus; species Rhipicephalus appendiculatus. The sequence continues at coordinate 21,889 of JALIZH010021370.1, read as the reverse complement.
TAGCTTGAGATACACCAAATTTGGTATTGAGTGACGTCACTGTATGACGAACATAAATGATAAGTAGCAATATGGAAATCATGACATGTCATGAGGGACATGACTTGCATGCCACGCTCATGGCGTGCTCGCGGCCGTTTCGTTAGCTTGATATACACCAAACTTGGTATTGAGTCACGTGACTGTATGACGAACATAAATGACAAGTGGTAATATGGAAATCATGACTTGTCATGTGCGTCATGACTTGCATGCGACGCTCATGGCGTGCTCGCGGCCGTTCCGTTAGCTTGAGATACACCAAATTTGGTATTGAGTGACATGACTGTATCACGAACAGAAATGACAGGTCCTAACATGTAAAACATGACATGCAAATTATGTAAAGCATGATTTGCTCCTTCCTGGCTGCTTCGCATTACATCGATTCCCACAGTGCGTGGGATCTGCCGGCTTTTTATTAAGTGAAACGTGACAAAATGATGCTAAAGATATTTTAAAATGTTGCATATGTTTTATATAACCAGTTCTTTACAGTTGCGTAACGATACCAAAAGAACATGGCTTTTAGCAACACTAGAAGTGGTAGACTCGCGAAGACGATAGCCCTGGACCATGCTACATAAATAAACTTCAGTGGGTGCCGCTTAACTACAATGAACGTTAACCCGAAATGACGGTTGTATGATAGGAGTACATGTGTAATATTTATGAAATTGGATAGCCAGCACTGCAACCACGATTGACGTTTCACGAACATTAGGGTCTATTTCCAAAGCAGTTCCGAGGCCTGGCGTGGCTCTGTGCAAGAATACTTGATTGCCACGCAGAATGCTGGGGTTCGATTCCTGCGGGGAAGCTGACATTTACTCTGCGTTAATCGGGTCAACGATGCCGATGTCATAACGCTCTCGCGTTAACATCACCACTGTCTGTTCTCGCCGTTCCTGGGTAAATATAAGCAGTCAATCAGCTGTGGCGCATACCGGGATACCTGTGGCACATACCCGCCCGTGCCACCGCCACAAACGTGTGGCGCACGTGTATGGCGGACATCGTTTGGCGTCGTATGTGACGGGTTTGACACATCATTCATGTCATGACTAGTGAGTCAACTTCGTCAAACCATACCCGCCTATACCAATTTTCGTTTACCCCAAGTTAAGGGGGGTGAACACGAGAGCACCCTGACTTAGGCAGCTAGATAGATAGATAGATAGATAGATAGATAGATAGATAGATAGATAGATAGATAGATAGATAGATAGATAGATGGATAGATAAGTAGGGAGACAGGCTAAAGGTACCTGCAGTACGCAAGTAAATGCTTCGAATTTAAAAGCGCAGGGAAGGATTGCGGCTCACGCAGGCTACACGGGGCGAGTGGCAAGGGTTTCAGGCTCGCCTCTTCACATGCTGGTTTCGCGGCCCTTAATGAACCGATTGGAAAATTACTGTGGCACAACGCTCCTGTTTGGGCACGCAATGCCTTCCAGTGTCTAGCTAAAATTTCTTATGTGACCTGCTGGAGGGCCTTTTATGAAGCAAAAAAACAAACAAACCAAAGGCCACAAAGCACTTTTTTTTCGGTGTATCTACACTAGAGCTGTGCATGGGCCGGATTTTACAGCCCGAGCCCGGCCCGGGCCCGCTGACTGCGTCGAAGGCCCGCCCGAGCCCGACGCTAGAGGGCTGCGAGCCCGCCCGGCCCGGCCCGACGTACAAAAATGAAAGCCCGGGTCCGGCCCGGTACGGCCTGACATTATGAAGGTTTGCTGCGGAGACAAGATGTCGTTTTCCGATAATGTGGCAATTTATTCAACATATCAAAGTGAAACATAAGCAAACGCCACATGACAGTCACTATAAATGCAACGATTACAAGTTGTCGCGTAAAAATTAGTTGTCCAAGGATTCGGGCTTCAGTGAAGTGCGGAGCTCCTGCGTCACATATCTCGCCCAACTGAAGGTCCCTTCGCTGCTCGCACTGGTAGCCGGAATTGCCAACATAATTTTCGGAAGCATAGCAAGCTTGGAATATTTAGACCGTTCGTTCTTCCAGAAGTTTAGTACCTCAGATGTAGGAGGGGGGATTACTCCACGTATAGATAATCGCAGAGCTCATATTGTGTGACTTCACCCTTTCCCCTTGTTTTAAAGTGGCTAAGGGAAAGGAGAACCGAGAAAGGGGATGAGGGCGGTTGCGGAGAAGGCCCTACGCGGCGGAAAACAGTTCCGGCATGTCTGTATCTTGGGCTTGATTCGGGCTTTGCATCTGGCACGGCCCGTTCGACAAAAAACAATGCAGCCCCAGCCCGGCCCGGGCCCGAGATGAGAAGACGTTGGCGCGCCCAAACCCGGCCCGCGGACCGGGCCGGGCTCGGGCTTTCGGGCTACCCGAAGCCCGTGCACACCTCTAATCTACACGCTCCTTTCCTATGACGGCCCGCCACGGTTGCAATTTCGTTTTCCACATTTCCGCGGCTACACCAAGGGGGCTCCTCTTCCCTGGCCACCGTCACACCCAGGCTTTCGTGGCAGTTCTTCAATTCTTTGGGGAAACTGGATAGGACAACCGGCTGTAGAAGCCGCCCACCACATTCTCGGCCATGGACGCGACTCTCACCTTCTTCTTCTCTCCAGTTTTCATCTTTATTTTCCTCTCCATGTTTCCGTACAACCACCTGAGGTTGTAGAAATAGCGTATTTTCCTCTCCTCAACTTCTCGTCCTCCTTGAACTACTCCCGCCATGTTAGTGCGGTGGCGTATGGTGGCGGCGCGTGTCATTTGACCTCTGGTAGTGGTTGATTTACGGAATTTGGTTGAACTAGAGGGTTAGGTTGAACCCCATAGAGTTCCGTAATGTCATTGTTGCGTGGTAACATGAGTAATGTTGTCCAACTGCACTCGAAAGTGAAACTTGAGGTTAAATAATGTTCATACAAGCACCGACTGTGCAAATAGGCACTATTAAGCACTCTGAGGCAATTAGGCACAAACGCCAATAATATGCATTTATGTGCTCTATAAACACTATAAAAGCCCTTATTAACATCTCGTTCATGCTGACATATTAAAGTGACACAATAGGAACGCAAGGAACAAATAGGCAGTTGCCTAGACTCCCGTCTCTAATTATTAGCACCGGTGTTGTCGTTGTTACAGGTAGCAAGGTATATTTTAAATTAAGATGAACGCATTGGGCTTTTAGATTATGCCTGCTTTTAGCCAAATAGCTTTTGCTGGTATTATTCACAGCATTCAAGAGAACCTCTTCTGAGATACTCTTCAGGCTACCTAATGTTCGTCAAGAACGTGTATGGCTGTGTTTCCCCTCAAGTGGACCTGAAACATGTCGTGCCACCAGGAAATGACGGACAGCTTCAAGCAACAATTATATTGCTTCAAGCATGTTGCCTTCCCGTATGCTTGTTCATTATACATATTTTAACAAATACTATGACTCTGAAAAAACCAGCATGTTCAATCAGATATTGCTTAAACACTAAGCCAGAACAATTAGCAGTTACACTATATATCCCAGGTTTTTGAACATATCATGAAGATTATCAAAGCATTTCATGTAAAATAAATAATGTTATTCTTTATAGTTCATGAGTAGCAATCCCAAATATGTGAGATTATCGACGCTGGACGATCCTGACCTGAAATGCATCAAAGCAAATATAACGAATTGGAATAGTCCTGCACGAACCTTATCCCAGAGAGTGGTGAAGTTGTATTCTAGGAGCAGGTGAGTCGTCATAACTACGCCGATGTCCCGAAATTATATCAGTACAACTGAGAGAGATCTATTCTGTAAAATGAATTACAATGTAATATGTGAAGTTTTATGTCACAAAAGCAGGATATGATTATGAGGGACGCCGTAGTGGAGGGCTCCGGAAATTTCGACCATCTGTTGTTCTTGAAGGTGCACTGACATCGCACAGTACACGGGCCTCTACCATTTGCCTCCATGGTAGATCCCGCCGCCGGGATTGAACCCGCGACCTTCGGGTCAGCAGCCGAACACCCTAGCCACAGATCCATGGAGGCGGACAATGTAAAAGGAATTCAAAGAGCTCAGAATTTTTAAATGGTGTTCGTGTTTACTGTGATGGGCACTGCACTGGTGAAGAACGTGTAACTATCGATGACTAAAAGGAATGACCTAAAGCCGTAAATGCCATTTCATAACGCCTAGCACTACTTTTATTGTAACCGTATTCAAATTAGAGGGAGATATCTGATCTGTTAAGGAACCTGACGGAACTCGCTTCAGGCGAAATGTATCTCCACTACCGCTACAAGCATGAAGTAGGTAAAACGAAACAAAATGCAGCGCGCATGTCACACATGAAATACACGTATATCCCGAACACGATTGTACTCGTGCCGGATGAACTCGGTAGGCTTACTACAAACATTGGCGTCATCGACGGTTTGACAAGCGGAACCGGGTTTCGCAAGTGGGAACTCTACGTACGAGAATTCCTCGGTGCCTATGCTGCACACGTCCCCAGGTTTAACAGTAGCGCAGATACATTCAGTGCAAGATTTAGAATTACACCAATCGCTACAGAAGCTTTTCCCGTTATAATGTCCCAGCGCAAAGTAAACGAATGACTTCTTCCTGGTGACACCAACCTGTTCCTGTTTTAGGCGGCCTCTTCCGCCAACGTAACAGTGGAGATGACCAATCCTGAAAAGTCTTAGCAACTCATGAAAAGCGCTTAGGCCGATGTTGGCCCTGCGTCGCTGGCCTTTTAAAAATGGCTCTACGACAGGGCATGTGCAACGATAAATGTGCGACGAACCCGGTAATAGTCATGACACATAGGCTGCTTGATTTCGCCGAAAAAAAGAAGGCAATGAATGGAATTTTTATCTTCTTCGTGCGAAAGCATATTTTGAAGCAAATGTAGTTACAGATGAATTTAGGAAGACCGCACTGTCGATCGCTTCGCTGGAGTCGAAGACGAAACAAGAAGAGTATAGCCCCGTCAGCCGAACGCTCGCAGCTATAGCACTCTAAAAAATTTCACACTTAGCAATCGTGAGTGGGGGGGCGATTTTTTTGCGCGCTTGGTCTAAGCGTGGCGTCCTTTCACGCTGAAAAATCACCCTTCCTAAGCTTGACTTGTGGGATGAATAACTCTTGCCAAGCGTGAGTGGAGACGATTTTTTGCACGCTTGTTCTAAGCGTGGTGCACTTTCACGCTAAGTGCACCACGCTTGCTATCCGTGACTGGCGGCCTCTCTCACGCTTAGAGAAGGTGTAAGAGAGGAGTTTTACTTACTTAATTCGGCATTCTCCTGCTCCTTTAGATGCCTTTCTGACCGTTAGAAATCATCTAAAATGAAAGCTGAAAGAAGATATTTCTGGTGTAGTGGCTTGACGCCTAATTGGAGGGTATATATAGCGACACTCGGCATTAATTAGCTAATTGCGAAAATTAACTTTCACTTTTCATCTTGCACATGTGCAGAATATATGTCCGCCGCGGTGGTATAGCGGTTAGGGTGCTCGGCTGCTGACCCGAAGGTCGCGGGTTCGATCCCGGCCGCGGCGGTCGCATTTCGATGGAGGCGAAATGGTAGAGGCCCGTGTACTGTGCGATGTCAGTGCGCGTTAAAGAACACCAGATGGTCGAAATTTCCGGAGCCCTCCACTACGGCGTCTCTCATAATCATATCGTGGTTTTGGGACGTTAAACCCCAGATATTATTATTATTATTATGTGCAGAATATAGAAAGCTACACTGCGACAGCGTGAAATGAGCATGCTGGCCGGAATATTACGGAATACGGTTTATAGTACAGGTAGTAAGCAAGAAATAAGAGACAAGATTTCGTTAATTCACTGGCTATTCTTTCCATGTTGTACCCAACGGCACATATTGCGTGTCTGCGCACAGCTCAAGATCGGCAGTGCGTTCTGTATTTACGGTGCAGCTAGCAAGCTCATGTTGTGCTGTCGCAGTGGAATGTTCTATAGTTAACACATGTCCAGGATGAAAACTGAAAGTTGATTTTTGTTATTAGCTAGTTTATGCTGGGCAACCAGTATATATGCCCTCCAAGCAGCGGCCAACCAATAAAAAATGAAGCACTGCAAATATTAACTTCTTTCAGCTTCATTTTTTAAACACTTTCTGACGGTGAAAGACACATCTTATAGAGCAGGAGAATCCCGCATCAAGTAAATAAAAATCCTTTCTTACAGCTTAACTAAGCATTAGGAAGGCCTCCAGTCACTGATCGAAAAGCCCCTCATTGCGATTGCGGCGTTAGATCTTCGTTATGCACCGTTCAAAACTGAGTTGAGTTGGCAGAATGAAAGCGTTATGGATTGTCTCTGAAACTTCACTAGTCACAATTGCAAGCGCCATGGAAGGTAGTGCAGGACAAACTTTCATAAAGCATCTTGCAGAAGTGCATCTGGCGAATCCTACAATTAAGCCGCTGATGTGCATTCTTTCAGCGCGATCACATATATAGACGGTCGTGAAGAAAAGTGAGTGAGTGATTTAGTGCGGAGAGCTCCGAGGCTTTACAGTTTGAATCAAAGATAAGGAGTTAAATAGAACGAAAAATTTTCAAGAATTTAAAATTTGAGTGAAACTTTTTATTTTCAATAACTTACAAGAACGCTTCTCTTTATAGAACAGCAATCCAAGAAAAATAGACGAAACAAGAACTATAAAATAGGCGCTAGATGAACTTTTGATGTTGCTTTGAACAGCACATGAACTGTGCTCTGTACTTGACTCAAACGAAGTTTAGTTTCGTGAACAAATCCTGTACCCTTTTCTCCGCCCGTGGAATTTCGTCGATGCCGGCACATTTAACGACTGCTTGAACGAAGCCAAGCAACTGCCAAAAGCAGCCAAATACGCATGGTCCTTTACGCAGTACACACACAAAAAAAGCAACAGTGCTTTTTTTCCAGCGACGTGTCTGGTTCAAGCTTCAGGATTTCGCTGGGCTCTTTGCCACATACCAACTCTTTCACGTTACCCCACAAAATGCACGGGCCAACATTGTTTACCAGTGAAACCTGGAAAAGATAAAAATGAGAAATTAATTTGGTACCTGATGGAATGGACCGATGTAAAATTTCACTTCGTACAGAACTACAAATTCATAAAAATGATTTTGTCGACAAAGGTCACATTCAGTGATGCCAATTTAGCGGATTTTCCGCTAAATCTGGCGGATTTTATTTGGTTCTGACGGGAAAAAATTTGTCTAGCGGCTAGCCGATTTTTTTGACGGGCCATTTTCATACATAGCGGATTTCTGTCGGATGCCTCACGCAGTGCACTCATTCAAAATCGTCCGAAGCATTGCGGAGAAACTTAGAATACTTAATCAGCGAAACGTACTACTGGTTGACAAGATCTCCTGCCCGGTAAATTGCATATAAGAAGTTCCGCGGTCTGATGAATCGCGGCGATGAACCAATGAAAATTTTGCAACAGTGCAGGACGCGGTGGCTATCCCTCGTCGAAATAACTATTTCAAGGATCGTAGACCAGTGGGCCGAATTGAAGATGCATTTGGAGATGGCTAGGCGCACTGAAATGTGCTACGAGGCAGAAGGGCTGTACGGTATGTACGAGAATCAGATCAATCTGGCGTACTTTCTATTTTTGAGACCGATTCTGACAGATGTTCAGAGGTTAACAAAAGGCATTCGAGGCGATAGATGTGGATCGAACAAAGCTGCGGAAAGACCTCACGACTTTGCTTTCAAGCTTGCTTCACAAAATCGTGATTCTGATAGAGAAGATGGACGTTCCGATGTCCAGACGTGAGGACCACTTCAACCCCAAGCCATATCTGGGCTACTTCTTTGAGACGTACGTTGACAGCATAAAGGCTGAGAAAACCGACGGGTTCTCTCTCGCAGATGAAGCTGTGATGCGAGAAAGATTCATAACGTTTATTAGCACGTTGGTTGATCAAATCAGGCGGCGACTTCTCTTCATCACAGTTCTCCAGAAGACATCACTTTTGTCGGTCGAAAACACTTTTTGCGTCATGAAGGCGCCATTGATTATCTGCTGGAAGCAATGCCAATGCCCCCGGAATCAATCGCAACGTTAAAAACCAGTGAAGAAAAAATCCCCCTGCTGCGCTGTCAAACATTGGAATTATGCTGCACCAATTAGCCCAACACCCAACCTTAGTGAACATTTGTAACTTTTAGCCTCATCTATGATGAGGTTGACGACAACCGTAGCACTGAAGCCTCTAGCATTCTAGTTACACTCTTTGGAAGACTCTTTTATATGTTAGTTCAGCTCTCATAGTTTTGGGGAGCCTTTAAGAATGTTAAAGGTTTTTATCATGCGAAATTTCACTGTTTCTTTTCAATGAAATAAGTCTTAGCGGTAAATTTAGTGGATATGTTTTAGAATCTAGTGGAATCTGGAGGATTTCTTATTCCTTTCTAACGGATTTCTCACGCCCATCGATGGCAACACTGGTCACATTGCGATTGCGGCGTTAAATCTCATCTTACCTGGCTCAAAGCTGAGTAGTGTTAGAAGAATAAGGATGTATTGCATTGTCTATGAAACTTTGCCTCTTACAAAATATTTTACTCACCTCTGAAATTAGGGCCATTTCGCGAGCCTTGGCTACAGGTACACGTCGGCCTCTCTCTACGATGGGTCCGCTAAAGATACCAGTGTCACCACTGCAGGTAGATTTTTCATTAGGCTTTTTACATTCTCCTCGACCGTGCTAGAAAATCTCAATTTACCTTCGAAGGCAAGCTGAAAAAGAAAACATGCAATTAAATTTCACGAACACAGAATACAGCGCACAATCAGCAAAATTTCGTGGCTCTTTGTTGGTTTAGTTATAGGGGCATTGGGGATCAGCAAGGACAGTACAAGAGAGTTTTGGAGTCGTAAAATAAAGTACAGTGTGTACACCGGCGATCTGTTTCAGCATAAATTAAAAAAAAAAATGTATTATAGAAAAGTTGATGACGTTCCAAAAAAGTAAAACGTGGTCGCCTATTGCTAGGAACGTCGCACGGAGAATCTCAGTTAAAGTCGTGGTATTTAGATGCACATATCGACAGAACGTGCACTCAGCGCGGTATCTCCGACATATTCGTCAGTTATAAAGAAAACCGTGAAACAGGAGATCATAGTGACGACATTTTGCTGTACCAATAAAGGATTCGCTGGAAATTTCAGATTCAGCGTTCAAAAGATCAGCTAACTACACAACCGAGTGTCATACGAAGCACTTCCTATTTTGTACCTGCGACGATTTTGTACTTGTACAGCGGAATTCGCAAGTCCGCGTTGACTATTTTAACACGTTTGCTGTGCTTGATCAGCTTAGAGAAAATAGACTTTCTGTTATTCCGTATAATTTTGCTTAAGATCACGACATGACCGCAACAGAGCTCCATCCTTGCTGCCATGACAGCTAACATTATCGCCCGATAAAGCACTGGCTCCACGTATTGGACCGCACGGTAAACTATTTAAGCTTCCTCATGGTAGCGCAAAAAATAACTGCGCACAAATGAGACTTAACCCAGCAGCCTCAAGTTCCTGAAAGGGACGCAGTTGTATCTTACCATATAATGTTAGATTCTGGCATAAATATCTCGTCTGTACCCAGTGCGGTCTCTTTGCAATAGCGGCTTCCATATAATACTTATAGATTCATGTGTTGCGCGCGCACATACAACACGCGATTTTCAGGCGCGATGTGCAGCCCAAACACACAATTTTATTGTGAACTTAACGCGGTTGTGTCCTATAGGATATAGCACATTTTTAACGCTTCCTAATGTACGGATAGACTGTGTGATTTTTCGGCATACAATTAATTTTTTGCCGTTTCCGAGGCGCTCTGTATAGGAAGGAGGAAGCAGGCGCTGTTTACCCACCGCGCGAGGCGCCTGGCGGCCCCTTTACTCGCGTTGCGCCTCCTCGCACGAAAACGGCCACCGCCGCGAACCGCAACGCGGCCTCAAATGTTGGCGCCGACCAGCCTAAGCTTTCGAGCGCCCGGCGGCGTAGGAGAAACGCCAGGTGGAAACCCGGCGGTGAAGGAGAAATGGCTCACAGCCACGGCAACGAGAGCAACACTCCTACCTTCTTTCTTGTCATCGTTCCCGGTCGATCGCACGACCCGAGTGAAAGAGAGGCTACAGTACTCTCGGATTGAAAACCGACATCACTTTCTTTTGCTACAAAAACTTCCATGAGAATTACTCAAAGTAACCATGTCATGTCGCTAAGAATCGGGCATCTAAAGGTAATATTGGATCTGATGTTAGCGTTCGAGTCAAAATACGCCGCTATGACAGGAAATGGAGATGTTGGAAACGGAAGTACGTGAATTACTTAGCCCTAAGTGTTCGCGTTTTGATCCGTGAGTACTGTACACAGAGAACTTGGCTTGACATTAATCTGAAGTTCGGAGATCAATAGGAAGGTCTTCACAATATACCAATAATGTAAACGTACAGAAAATAGATGCAAAATATATAATTAGCCAATACATTTCAAATTAATTTGCTTACCCAGGTATTCCAAGCGGCCGTGAACGTCAGGCGAGTGCCCTACAGTACGCAGTTGGCAGAGAGTGTCGCCATGTCGCGCGAGAATTCTGGGCAGCTGCATTCTGTGTTCTTGCATCTGCCACGCTGCACACCACGCAGGTCAATCGATGTGAAGTTATTCATGAAGCTGTTGCTCCTTCACCACTTTTCAACCACACAAAGCGAGCCCCCCGCACAGTACGCGCTCGAAGGGCAGGCAGACACTTGGCAGAGACGACGCACAAAGTACCTGCTACGTCAATAGCTCCAACGGCTCTAATTCCGTTTTCCCGCCAAAAGTATATACTGAAGCGAGCGCCAGCTTTCAAAGTCCTCGCGTTGAAAACAAAAATAAATGAAAGGGGGCGCAAGTCACAGCAGCCAATCAGAAGCGCGTAACGGAGACGTCGCACGGCTGCCTTGGCGATTGTATCAGGATGTATATACGCGTGACGAGGAGAAGTGCGATCGGCGGCGCGGACTTTTGCTTAGCGTGAGATTTCCGGTTCTCACGCAAAGAATCCCCCATCACGCGTCAAATAAAGCGAATGTGCGTTTCCTCGACCGGCGTCACGCTTGGGCGGAGGAAAAGCACGCTTATTTTGAGTAAATGGTGCTGAAAACGAATTCTGCGACGCCGAGGAGTAGGTTTCACGTTTACTACGCGTGAAAATTTTTAGAGTGTACAGCGAAGTGGTAGCAATGCTAAATGACTTCTGTGCTCCAACGCATAATCAGATCACGGAGAGCTTCAAGTTTTTCCATGGTCAGGTAGACGAAGGGGAGTCCGTGAAGTCATCCATTGTTGAAATTTCATGGATTCCAGAGAGCTGGAATTTTTCGCCAGTGTTAGAAAGTATTGTACGTTCCATCCGGTAAAAAAATTGCTAAAACAGTCGTTGGCGAAAAGTGACTGAACTCCCAAAGGAGAATCCCTTTTTTGTCTGCGGAAAGCACAAAAGACGATTCGCAGCAGGTAGATGAGCAGAATCATTGTCGCTTTTTGAGAAGCTAACCGATGACGCGCGTTAGATACCACAAAGGATGAGCTGCTTAGTGAGCCGCGACAATGCAAATGCCGAGGCAAGTATGGTCATAAAGCTTCAACATACGGTATGTTCAAAAGAGCCGTAAATTGCAACAGCTGTGGGCGGCAATGCCATTTGGCTCGTATGTGCACAGACGGCAGCGGATAAACGATAGCGCTGACGAAGTGATTGCAAATCTGAGCCATCAAGGATACTGAGCGTGTGGATCCGCCCATTAGAAAGTTCATCATGTGCAATGAAGTTACCGAACGCTGGACGTGGACATAATTTTTGGTGGGAACCGTTGGGCAAACAGTCGGAAGAACACTGGAAGAAAAACGAGGGAGACGGAAACGCCCGCCGCGGTGGTGTAGCGGTTAGGGTGCTCGACTGCTGACCCGAAGGTCGCGGGTTCGACCCCGGCCGCGGCGGTCGCATTTCGGTGCAGGCGAAATGGTAGAGGCCCGTATACTGTGCGATGTCAGTGCACGTTAAAGAACACCAGATGGTCGAAATTTCCGGAGTCCTCCACTACGGCGTCTCTCATAATGATGTCGTGGTTTTGGGCGTTAAAGGCCAGATATTATTATTATTATTATAAGGGAGACGGAAACAGAGCGAACCTTCAACGGGCTTTATTCATTTGGGCGCTGGACATATACTCATTTTTGCGCACGTCCCAAAAGCGTAGAAGAAAAAAGGGGGGTAGAAGGAGGCCGATATACCCCGCAAGCCTACCTCATGTCAACAAAAGCTGCGCAGAACATTGCTTGTGCGCTGTACAGAGCAACAGAAGTGTCAGAACGCAGTCATCGCCCCTTTCCTTAACATACAAAGCTTCTAAGAACTCACGCCCTACTCTGTACTTGCTCCTGCCTAGAATTTCACATTTTTAATACTGGCGACGCGGCAAATTGTGCACGCGAGTCTCGGACGCCCTAATGCGCCTTCGCGTGCCTTCGTGTTCAGATTACGGGTGATGTTGGCATCGCCGTTCTTTTTTTCCACCCCGACGCGTGCTCCTGTTCTCAAAGCAGCTATGTTCACTGTGTTTAAACGTGCCTGCCACGTCGATGCAAGTAATGTCCTCGTGATCAGACATCCTCTTAAAGGTAGACGAGGGCCGAAACAGGAAGGTCATGGCGAAGGTGCTAGGCCTCGCAACGTCAACATGCACGATAGTTGGAGCACGCACATCCGCCAACTCTCCGATTTGCACGGGAGAGACTCGAATGTTGAGCAAACCGCCGGATTATACCTCCCGCGAGCAAACCTCCCACGGTAAGAAAATAACAACAAAGGACAGTGGTTCTAAAGATTTATGGCCTTCATCCAGCATGTTCAAAGCACATCTTAAGTCACTTTCGCCGTAGTACTGTTGTGTCATGCGGAAGAGCGTACTAAGGTTAGGAAGGGGCTATTGGCGGCCAAGGGTCGTAACGCATCTGGTTCCGCGCAAGCGCCATATATTTACGACTACAAGTATGATAGCTGACGCCTAGAAATTTTACTCGCAGTCATTCAGAGTTGTTCATGATGTTCCTGCGGCACTAAGAAACAATAAACGAAAATGTACGCCAGCTTTCCTTTGTCGCATACTGATTTTCCATGTATTCTGGTGATACGAATTTCGGATGATCCGAATATTTGTCGTTACCACGTATATGGCACCACCGTGAACTTGTTGCTACGCAGGTGCTCTGTACTGCGCCGTAGATTGTCTTTTTTTTTAGCTTGTTGAGAGCTGTGTCTGGTACAGAGGCAATGATCTCGGAGAAGAAGCCGGTGGAAAGCAGCCTATTATTTTCATTATGAAGTCTACCTAGCATGACTGACGGGCATGATTTGCTACGACCCGATTCCATGCACAAGCTTGCCATTGCCCTCCTAAATATCTTGATGCATAAAATCAAAAGGCAAGAGTTCTTTCTGCGCACATAGTGCTTAACACCAGCCGATATTATGCGAACCAAAATTCAAGTCAATAACTAAAAAGTGCAATAAATCGTTAGATAGGATTTCGTGCCCAAACACTAAACCATCACTATAATATATGAAGTTGGTGAAAATTCTGCGTATTATATTAGCCTGCGTCATTCACCTTGCAGATAACAAATAGTCGTATACATACATGCAGGCCTAAAGTATCCTTGATCAACAAGGTCACGACTCGGGGAGTTGTCAGTGGCTGCTTACATATATTACGTAGGACAGAGCAACAAAAGATCTTTTACATATGCTCTCCCACTGAATTTCAAAGTCATCTTTAAGTGAGATACATGTAGCTTGAAAATGAAATTCTAACAAGGCCTTGAAACTCTTGACTCTGACTTTGGTAGTGTTTTGAAAGTTCATCTCACCATTCTCCTCCGACTGCCCCGAACAATTCATCATAAGGCACTGAATAAAACAACTCCTTGACATCAACAGAAGAGTATAGCCTAAGTGAACATTGGCCTTGAAAAATCTGAGAACCTCCTCAGCGTTTTTTATGGGGAAAAGGCTTACAACGTGTCAAGCACACAAGTGTCTCTGCAAAGGGCGAAGAAATCATTGCGATGGCAAGAAATTGGACAGTCACACGAAGAACGACAAGCAGCTCAATACTTGTAAGGCACCGCTGAAGCGCAAAGAAGGACGTTCAACAAGAACACTCAGGGATACACAGGACAAGCGTGAACTAACAACAGACACAGTCGTTACGTCCTTGAGTTCGAGCAACGCGCTGTAACGCGCTCCAAAAGTTTCCTCAGTTGTGAACCAGTACCAACTGGTTCACACCAGGATTCTGCTAGGACAGTGAAGAATGCGACGCTGTTAGATGTTTCTTTTTCTTTCACACTACGACACGTGGAGTGACCCCTCCGCGTCTCCTGCCTAACAGCGGCGTCTTACCCAAGGTGTTCCTGGTGTTCTTTTTCGTCCCACATCACGAGTGGGTATAGAAAGGGGCCACTTTTTCGTTCGTGCCTCAAGGCCAGTTCTCAAATTGAAAAAAAAAGCTGTAGGAGCGTTGCGTGATAGAAAAGGTGCTCAAGTTCCTGCGATATCTGCGTACCTCCAGTGGTAAATGGTGTGTGTAAATAGCTTGCCGTTATTACGCCGTAACATGGATTGCGCGGTCAACACCTCGTCTAGAAAGATGCCTGCGACGTCGCACGCCTTCCGATTAGGACGGTAGGTTCCTCGTGGTTTAATGCTTTCTCCGCGAGATGCTCTCGCAGCCGACAGTACTACATCCACTGGATTCGGAAGTGACGCCACTGCCGACGGCACGACCGCTTCGGCGAGTGCTGCCTCCGGGACGGCAGTAAACATCGCTTTTACATCGGAGGCTGGCAGGTTTAAAGCGGCCGCCCCAATGAGCGCTCGCAGCTGACACTACTTGGTTGGGCGGAGGACGAGAGAACAGGAGAGAGCTGGGAACCAGCTCTTCGGCTCACGTCGAAGGCAATGGCATTTGGTTGAGCTGTCTAACGCAGCGCGCTGCGGGTCAAGGGGTCGCTGGTTCGAATCCCCGGATGTGTGTTTCGAAATTTTTTCTTTGTCCATTTAAAAAAAATATTTACATACATATACATATCAGGGGCATGACGGCAACGGCAATGACAAAAATCCGCTGAGAGTGCCCATATAATTGCTATCGCAATAAAACCAACACGGCTAAACGCGCTTCGCGACCACTCATTGTGTGTCTGAGGCGGAACGCGAGTGCTAAGGAAGCTCTTACCCGCTTCCATGGCAACCGAAACTAGGCGAATTTCACGCCGGTCCGGTGCAAAAAAAAAAAAAAAAACATGGGTCGTGTGTGCCGCTAGATGGTGTGCGCGCAAGATGTCGCTAACATGTAGTGGCTCTTCTGGAACGTGATGTTATCCGGTCGCGTAAAATGGTGGAGCTGAACCGGTGAAGCATTTTGTTTACTAACATGGAGGAAGTGTTGCGATGTAAACACTTGCCGAAATGCCAGATCATTCATGCTTATTTCTCTCTTTCTTTTGTTTTCTCCTTTACCCTTTCTCAATTTTCGTGGTATATTTTCCCAGTGCAAAAAAAAGGTCGTTTTCAGCCTGGTGACACCAACCAGTTCGTGTCTGAGGCGATGCCTCCGGCAACAACGTAACAGTAATTTATTTTGTTTAACCACTGCAATATAGCTACGAGGGCATGTCGATGTAATGTGCGATTCGTTCGCAATTCATGTGTTTAAAAGAAGCAGAGTTTTATATTTCGATATTCTGCCTTAGGAATAGTAATCGCGGCATCAAACATAGACGAGCAGTTTTGCCTAAATTGGGCAACTAACCATCAACATACACCCCAATGATGATTGAAACAGTTGTGACTGTGAAAGCACAAGCTCTTTGCCCACATTATTTTCGTGACCTGTGTCGCTTGTGAGGCATGCGAAAGCAAGGTATGTTGTCCTCTGTTTACAAACTGAACACTCTAATGCTCTAAATAGCTGGATATTTAAGTACCCACTGTATTACCACAGAAAGGAACTCTTAGTTGACAGGTTTTCAACGGTATAATAAAGCAAAGCAGTCTACTGCTACGATCAGAGCGCACTCATGTACACAGGATTTAAGGTGGCAACACGCCCGACAAAACCGCCATATCGTGTCGGAGCACGTAGACGCGCGCTTTGGGAGACGCCACTTGTTTAGGTTGACAGACGCGTGCTTTGGCAGACACATGTATGAAAGCTCTCGGATGGGGCGGAAGCAGACAGGTGGAGCCAGCGAAGAAACCACCGTTAATAGTTGGGCCCCTGGGCCATGACTGCCCGCTCTTCTGCAGAGCATGAGCGCAAAAATCCCGACTGCATCATTCACCACCTGCGTGTACGCAAATTTTATTTTTTCTTCAACGTCGATGATCGAGTTGGCTCGACACCTCACAAAATAAGAATTCCGCGTGTACGGCTTCCACTCATTATGCAGCTGACCTGAACAAAGGGTGTCACCCACATGCTCCCGGGGTAGCGGCACTGGCTTCGAGGAGCCCTCATTCAGGCTAGAGTGCCTCGATGCGCTCGTTCCCCTCCGCTCCGTTCAGGGTGGAGACAAGCGCGTCGTCTGCTACAGCGGTCGCCATTACTGATCCCAATTGTCAATGCGCGAACTGCCAGCGCGCTTTTCGCAGCCTTTTGCTCACGAGTAAAGACACTTTGCGCTGGACTTGCCTTCGCAAACGCATAATCATTCGCGGATGTTGCTAGTTATAGGTTTGTGGGCACGTATTACAGCAAGTAATCGAATGTTTCGCGCCTAAAGGTGTTGCAGGACGTAATGACCCTCACCGCCGGCGCGGCCGCTGGCTGCGGCTGAGTGGTGCACAGCTGCTTTGGATCACTGAGAGCTGGAGGCATCACTATTCACTTTTATACTTGGCGGGTGTATATGCTCGTTTATTTATTTATTTATTTATTTATTTATTTATTTATTTATTTATTTATTTATTTATACACCGCATACACAGCATTTCCCAACATGCATCAGCAGTGATAAATTTGCTAACGTGAGAACCCTAAGCTTTAAATTACTCGCTGTTTAGCTAAATCTTAAAGCGAATAGAATTCGCGCGCCGGTTCCGAGGCTGCTGTTTTATGTGACCAAATGCCGGATATATTCGTCCTCGTGTCCTCCTATTGAATGCCTATTTAAAATACGGCTGTATTTCCGATTTCGAGAAAATACCAGCGAAAATGCGGTAAGCATCACAATGTGGTTTAGCGATCGCAGCGCAAACGACTCTACTCTGCGATGCTTCAGTATTTAGGAGCGAAGCTCCTTAGGCTCTCACGATGTCCGTTGTCACCGTCGGACCGAAACACAGCTGTTACATATACCGTACAAAGAGCGTTCATAGCGCGCATATGATTTAAACATAGACCGTACTCTGTCCATCCGCCCGTGCATATATCCGTCCGGGCGTCCATCCGTGCATCTGTCCGTCCGTGCGTGCGTCCGTCCGTCTGTACGTCCGTGTATCTATCTGTGTGTCCATCCCTCCGTACGTCCGTGGATCCGTCCGTCCGTCCATCTTTGCGTGCGTCTGTCCATATCTGTACGTCCTTTATACTAGTCGGCGACTTCGACGTACACAATATGGACCTTAGGACCTAGCTTCGCTCCGTCATCAGCATTCACTTCGTGGATCTCGAGCCATTTTTTTCAGCGCAGCAAATTCCGCGTTGAAATTAATGACCGTGTATGGTACACAAAAAGCGTTCCTTCAGGGAGGTAATTCTGGAAAAATATTCCACCGGATAACGAAAAAAAAATTTTTGTATTTGTCGTTCCTGTTCCGCAACAAAACACAACTCGGAGTGATTAGTTGCAGTTCATTACAGACGCGACAATATTCATAATCACATGTTCATGCATCAAAAAAAAAAAAAAGAAGAAGGAGAAGGAGAAGGAGAAGGAGATGCCCGCGGCAGCGAAAGTACGATTTCCAAGCAAACCCCGAAAACAACGCCAAATTTATGAGAACGGTTCTCAACGTTCGAGGCAACAACACGCAGTCAAAACCACACACATAACTTGTAATGGCGTTGCTAGTAATATACACGCCGTTTTAAAAATCATCCCAAAAGTACCCGACGTGCTTGCAATACTCACGCTGCATAGACGAGAGGCACTCGTCGGCTGCCACTTGTCACGCTTTATTATCATTGTCCATAAAAGTATTCTTTTAGGATCCCTTGGGAAAGAAAACATCTTCCATCCATTCCTATAATGGTTCGTGCACTGTGGCACGCAACATCCAGTCATCTTGCGGGACTTGCGATGAATCAGACGGGCGACAAGGCGGCAGGCGCCGCGTGCACGCTTAAAAAGTGCGCGGCGTGGGCTAAAACATGGCGGACGCGCGAGGCGAGGCGGCGTCGACCCTTTCAAAGAATGGCCACACTCTAAGCGGGGGCGCACGCATCGAGGCACTCTAATTCAGGCATACACGTCGCGCCATCTCCATAGCAGGGAACAGCGCAGACACACGGGACACTCGTGGTTTTGTATGAAACGCCGGCTCGGAATTCAAAATGATTGCAATATACCGTACTTTTCGTAGCACATTAGGTTTTCCTTCTTCAGTATAAGGCCTAATTACACTGACAGCCACGTGATGTCGTTCGCGGCCGCAAGCGCGCTGTGAGTGGCTTTGCCGTCTTTATTGAGATGTCATAGTCTTTCTTCAATACGTGCCATCCACCAATCACGTTTATCTCTTGCGTCGCTATCTCAAAGATGGCGCTGGCGACGTGTTGCTCTTTATACTCGTCATGGGTTGGACGCTGCTTGTACATTAAATAGAGGAGCAGTGGACGTACTAGGAACCACGTTCCGCCCGGAAGAATGTGTGTGCGCCTCGGCGTGGAGCCCACGAAACCCACGATGATTGAGCAAGTGACTACAAACACACACGCGAAACCTCCCCGTCAGAACGTTCACCCTGCTTCTCTGCTCTGCGGCTTTCAGAAACCATTCCTGTGCCTCTAAATATCTAAATGTAAATTTTTGAAAAAAAAAATGGCAGGGGTTGTGTGCTCTAGCTTACATTTCAACAAAAGGGCTTGTCTTCTTCAAGGCTAGAAATAGCCTATCTAGATCTGGTTCTAGCCTTGAAGAAAACAATGCCACTTGTCGATACATCGGCTCGAGCACACAACCTATGTTTACGATTTTTTTTTCATAACAGTAAATTTAAGGACATGCAGTCTAGTAAGCACTTGCAGACAGACAGATAGACACAGAACTTTACTAAGGTCCTGAGGGACACTACCGCTCAAGGAGGTAGCAGTCGAGTAAATTTAAGCATTGCACTGCATAACAGTAAATTTAAGCACTTGCAGTGTTGTGGTCATGTTCACGTTGATATTCGCAGGATTGTTGAGTGGATATCCGCTGGGCACGCTTGTTTTATCGTGTATAAATTTATAGACTGAGGAATTAAAACTTTGCTCAAAACCTTGTTATGAGACAGGAGTGCACTTGAGCAATTAAGTGTGATATCTGCCAAGCATCGAACTATCGCGGCATAATTCGACTCTTACCCTTGATTATCGAATTTTTTTTGGACATGTGTTCGTGGACACACGTTTTCTGGTGTAAAGGGTTGCGTGTTCTCTGAATGTTCGCGAAAAAAAACGCAGAATAGAATATTCGGTGACGAGATGTATTCTTGTACTGTATTATGGGGCAATAATTCTACACTAACATGAATTATGCATGTGGCAGTGGCGCACACACAGCGCCATTCTTATGCTTATTGCTTGGTGAAGAAGAAAACAGGAAAATAACTACTTTATAACATAACATGCATACTGACTGTTTCCCCTCCTCTCTTACACAGGGCGATAATAAATGTGAATTATGATGCAATGCCGAAAAATGGGCGGGTGAGGACATTGACCTCCGTCGAAATCGGTAAGCTATATCACAATTTACCACATTTATTTCAGAGATTCAGTAAACACAGCGTGTCCGCTTCGTGCCTCACTCTGCACATCAAGTTTAGGGTCAACCCGCCTCTGTGGTCTAGGGGTTGTGATGCTTGACTGCTGACCCGAAGGGCCTAGGTTGGAATGGCGGACCCGGCGGCCACGCTTCGATGAAGGCAAAATGTTGGAGACCCGTGTGCTCAGATTTAGGTCGATGTTGAAGCACCCGAGGTGGTCGATATTTCTGGAGGCATCCACTGCGGCGTGTCTCATAATGATATCGCGCCTTTTGCACTTAGAACCTGATATAATATTCATAAAGAGATGTTAAAAGGCAATGTAGGAAGATTTGCAGTCAACTAGTTTTGAGCACGGCTGAACGGCAGCAGCATTCAAATGTGCACTACAGCGTCACCAAAGACGGCGTTTACGACCATTACAACTGCATAAGGAAGGAATCATTTGAGAATAATAAAAAACTATAGGTTCCACATTAGTGAAAATTCATTACATCGGTATGAAGCAATATTAGAGAGTTCTCGAACAGGGGTCCGAAAGCGCTCTGGGTGTGCTGGCTTCAGGTCAAGCAGGAAAAAGAGCTTTCGAGCAGGCTTTTATGCTCAGCGTCAGGGTCTTGCGCTTGCCGTGCCACAACCGCCAGAACGGTAAATGATGATGAATATTATTCAAAAACATTTACAAAAAATAGCCTTTCTTACACGTTTTGTTTAAAATTTCACTTTGCAAGGTGCAGTGGTAATAAATTCTTTGGCAGTCTCCATCAATTGTGTAGGTTCATCCTTGCCGTCATCTGCCAAGAGAATTCAATTGGTCGCCACTCTAGCTGCGTTAAGCATAGAAGCTCTAACACAAACAACTACTGTTGACAACGCGAACTATCTTTCGGCCGCAAATTGTTGTATACGTGAGAGATGAGAAGGCGACAACCTATGCCAGCATTTTAAATTCATAACCTCATTCATTTCTCATATATCAGGTCAGTTTCTTCTTCGCGGAGAGCCACCCCTTCAGGGGGGCGGAGCCATATTTGTTTGTCGCAAACCTTATGAGGCAGGCTTTGGGGCTCTCGCTAAGTTTGAGAAATGGCGTCACCAGAGCACAACACCAAGGTTGTTTGGGTCTCGATCATGCGCAGTGGCCTGGACGCTATTTCTTTGGGATTCCAAAACTGCTGGCGCCCCTATTCCAAAACTTCCTAGTGTATGGGGCATGAATTCCATTGTTCATAATACTAATCATATCCAGTCAATAAATGTATAACTTGTAGTAACGAGAAATGCCCAGCACAGCAGCTTCATTGGCATTTTTGTGCATGACATGAGGCCAAGCTGCCTGGCATTTATTTGCTGCAACAGTTAATGCGCCCGTCCAGTTCTTGCTGCTACTACTGCGACTGCACAGCCAATATTACTGCATTGCCTGATTTATATTTTGGTGGAGGCGGCTTCGATTTTCTCTGAACGTCAGTTTACCTAGTCAAAATTTGCCGTCCGTGATGTGTGACTATGCCAGCTGGAACCTCGCACCGGCTTCCCCACCTGTTGTACGTGATGGTGCCCAGAGACGAGAAGAAAAAATTCAGGATTGGCTCGAGTCTTACGAAAGAGCTGAGGGCTACCAACAACTGGGGCGATCCAATAAGGCTCTGCAATGTGTAATGTTTTATTTAGACGGTGTTGTCAGGCTGCGCAACAAAGTTCACGTGGCCATTTCCCCCACGAAAATTCCAAGCCCTTGTGGACGCCATGATGCGCGCCACATGGTTATGAACTCCACGCCACACAGTTATGAAACTGCTCCCAGC